>PVJC01016093.1:0-34152 GCA_004026665.1 Murina feae
CAGCAAGGCTGGCTGGACGTAGGTTTCTGGGGTTTGTTTATCTTCTATAATTGATACACTGTTCCTTTAAGCCGAGGCCTCCTATTAACGAAGCCTCCTCTCTGCTTCACCTCTTGGCGTCTATAATGAGACAATGTTACTCTTAGTGCTCAGGCCAGGCCTGCTGTTTCCTTTAGCTCCCAAGGATTCTATGAATGATATTTTGTTGCAATCATGTGTTTTGCTTGAGCAAGGATAAGTGGAGCAGGCCGCAGTTTCATTTTCACTCCTGCTGCAATGGAAGCTGCCATTTACTCAGGTCCGTGAGTGGCGGCCTCCATGTTGGCTGGGCTAATTTGCATACAGTCGCTCTGATTGGCTGGTGGGCGTGGCTTACCCGTCCCAAAGAAATGGTTAATTTTAATATTATGCCTTTATTAGTTTAGATATTGGTTTAGAGAGTGATAAAGGGAGAGGAAGAGAAAGATAGAAACAACTAGAGAAAAACATGGGTTGGTTGCCTCCAGCATACCCTCTACCAGGGATCTAGCCTGCAACCCAGGCATGTGCCCTGACCTGGAATTGAAGGGTTATGGGTCTTGGTGCATGGGTTAGTGCTCAACCACTGTCCCACACCAGCCAGGCCCTTTATTTTTAAAGATGCTGAACATTTTTTTTCCTTATAGTTAGAGTTCTCTAATTTGTATTGTATGATAGAATAGGCATATAAAAATTTTAGGAGAATAATAATATTTTTCAGTCCTTTATAAGGAATCATTATATTACTGATTGTCCACTTGTAATGGTGTCTTGGTAAATGCTATTAATTTTTATAAATTAAACCTCAGTTGATTGAAAGTAAAATTTTTATGTAAAAGAACAACAACAAAAATCCCTTTAACTTCCATCATCTAGAACAGAAGGAGCAGACTATAAGAAAGTGGAATGAGAGAGCCCATTTACAGGGTTATATTTCCAAGCTTTAGAAAACTCAATTACTGTCAGTCAAATGAAGTAAATGGGTACAGTAATTGTAGACTTTGTTGACACTGATGATTACAGCATAGGAGCCACAACTAAATGATAGTTTGCACCTCATGTACTCAAACATATTTTCTGTCAAGAGGAAATATGAATTTTTTTCTGTAAGTTTCAAGCATTGTGTGATAGTTACATTTGCCTGGTTTCTTGTAAGTACACAGGCATTAGGAAAAAAAGCAACATGATGTGACAAAGGACAGTAATAACAGTAAAACTGTTTGGTTCAAGTCTTTGATTTGCCATTCACTGGTTATGTGGCACTAAGCAAGTTATTTAATCTCTTTTGTACCTTAGTTTCTTCAGGAGTAAGGAGTGAATTTAACTACTTTAGAAGCTTTTTATAGAGATCAAATGATATGAAAATAAAATAAAATTGTAAGATAATAAAATTTGTAATAAATAAAATAGTCATAATTTTTATATGTGCATTGAAATATACCTATATTTTTGAGGCTTGACTTTATTATATGATTTTATATGGTAAGACATATTTTAATTTATTCTCATAATTAAATAGCTACTCTCTCAGCCACATGAATGGAGCTAATTAATTCAGTAGTTATTTTTTTTTAATTTATCAAATATTTACTGATCACCTACTTTGTTTTGGGTATTGTCTAGGCAGTGTAATAGAATAGTAGTTATTAGAAATTATATTTAAGTCTTAGATTTATTTTTATAATGCCTTTCACAGTATTTTATTGGGAAAATTTTAGAATATGCAAAAACTTATCAAAAATACAATCCGTGTTTCTTTCCCCACTACCTTTGATAAAAATGTGTTAGCATTATTCCATAGTTGATTTACACACACACACACACACATATCTGAATTACTTTAAAAGTAGATTATAGAAAATCTGACTATTCACTCCTTTAGCATGCATCACTTACATACCAACTTCTAAGAAGATTGACAATATTTCTGTATTTTCCAGTCTTTACTTTCTATCTATAATCAAATAGAAAATGAAATGAAACCTTGAAGCATGTGTATCTCATGCCTGTATTTAATTCTGTAGTTCATCATTAAATCTCTTGCATGTACTCTCTGCTTGTTCATGATATGCCATCTGCAGAAATTGCTTTTAATATTGAAGATTTATGTCAACATGAATAAACCAGTCTGAACTTGGTTAAAAAAATACTGCCAGCATTTTGCATTTTTACAAAAAATGTAAATTTTCATATAACCCACATGAATTAACATTTTTGAAATTTATAACAAGCAGTGACATATCAAGTAATATGCTTACACAGTTTAAATATTTCTATTTTAGTATACTTGATTTTGAAAAAGTGTATGAACAATAATTATATTTAAAATTTATTTAGAGCGTGCTATTTTTGATGAGTTTATGTCATTACACATTTCTCATTTTTTCATTATCTGGCAAGTACTGGCAGTATGTAAGCACTTCTGTGACTTAACAAAGTTACAGAATATATCCATAGAGAAACCGTCGTTAAAATACCCGGGGGGGGGGGGGCATTGGATATATCTGTAATGCTATCAACAATCATATGGGGCCAAGTTTAATGTTTAAATTAAAGTATACATAATCTAAATCTAGTGTCCACTCGCATGTCATCAAGAAGAAGTAATATTTATCAAATGTTTTCTGAGAGTAATTTATAGAGTTGGCTAATTTACAGGATTCAGTATTTAATTGTGGATGACTATCCTATTTTTTTATTATTAGATATCTCTAATGTTAAAATACTTTTACTGATTACAGTCTGTGAGCACAGGGTTTAGCCCTGAGAACACATTCTTTTTTATTGTGGTTGTTAATCCTCACCTGAGGATATTTTTCCATTGATTTTTAGAGAGAGTGGAAGAGAGGGAAAGACAGAGAGACACAGGCCCTGATCAGGACCTGGGCCGAGGAGGAGCCTGCAACAGAGGTACTTACCCATGACTGGAATCAAACCCAGGACCCTTTGGTCCACAGGCTGTCTAGTGCGAGAAAACACACATTTTGAGAAAGACATAGCTCCTTATCTGAAGATTCAAGTGGAAAGAAAAGCAGATTTAGTGATAGTTGGTGATATTATTTATGAGTTTTCTTGCAGTACTAGAAATGAGATGTTAGAGGAGTAAAAAATAAAGGAGAATTTACTTCAGACTAGAAGTGTGTATGTATGCTTGTGTGTGTGTGTGTGTGTGTGTATAAAACCAGGGGCCATCACATCTGAAACAATTGAACAGGTAACCAAATAGGATAAATGAGTGGGGTGACAAGGCTGGCAGGGGGGTTAGTGAGGGACAACCAAAATATTGAGCATCAGGTTGCATGGCTCAACCAGGCCGGCAGGGTTTTTTTTAGTGAGGGACAACCAAATAGCTGAGCAGCAGGCTGCGTGGGGAGATCAGGCTGGCAGGGGGAGTGAGTGAGGGATCATCAAACCACCAAACAGCAGGCTGCATAGGATGACCAAGCCAGCAAGGGGGGCAGTTGGGGATGACCAGGCCAGCAGGGGAGGGCATTTGGAGTCAACCAGGCTTGCAGGGGTGGGGGACTGTGAGGGATGACCAAACCAGCAGGGGGGCAGCTGGGGTGACCAGGCCGGCAGGGGGGCGCAGTGAGGGATGACCAGGCTAGCAGAGAGGGTCAATAAGGTGTTACCAGGCCAGCAGAGGGGCAGTAAGGAGCAACTAGGCTGGCAGAAGGGGGCTATTGGAGGTGACCAGGCTGGCAGGGGGGGACAGTAAGGGGCAACCATGCTGGCAGAGGGGGCAGTTAAGGGTGACCAGGCAGGTGGGGTGGGGCAGTTAGGGGCGATTAGGCAGGCAAGCAGGTCAGCAGTTAGAAGCCAGCAGTCCTGGATTGTGAGAGGGATCCCGGATTGGAGAGAATGCAGGCAGGGCTGAGGGGACATCCCCCCTCGCCACCGTGCCCTAATTCTGTGCCCCATGCCTCTAGTGGTATGATAAAAGTTACAAAGACAAATACAAATTTCTCCCAGTATACACTGAGAAAAGTATAATATAAATTTTGTAATAAAATGTTGATAATATATAGAGATAAAATATTGGAAAGGTAAATAAGGAACATATAAAATATTAGATGAATATTTTAGTGAAGAATTGGAAGAATTTAAGCAAGGGATTGACATGCGAATTGGTAAAGCAATGTTTTAAAGAAAACAGTGTTAACTATGTTAGATGCCAAAATTATTCTATAATTTTAAGGAGCTTATTTTTTTAAAGAATGTTAGCTGAATTGGTTGGGACAAAGTTAGAGTCAGGACTAAACTATTAGAGTAGACTTATAGATGATGACAGAAATCGATGGGTATAAGGAAGTTAAACTAATCCATAGGTATATGAAATGAGAGAAGATGCTCTGTTGTATACTAGAGTGAGTGAAGTAATAAGAATTGATCTTTCATTTTGAGGGTGATTAACTTGTAATGGGGATGTCAGCATAGAATCTGAATTTTGGGAAAAGATGACAAATTACATGTTAGGTGATCCTAGGGCATCCAGGTAAAACATAGAGCTGATAAATGGCATGAAGTTATATCCATAGGATTGAGATTTTAAGACATATAAATGAATGAGCTCCGTAACTAGTACTAGGAACACAACACAAGGAAAATCAAGGATGTGTGATACCAAATTGAGTTCCATATAGTCACAAGTTGAGTGTTTTGTGTGGATCAGTGGATTATATGAATACTCATTCCATTCCTTCCATCATAATTTCCTTTAATTTTAACTCACCCAATTTGCTAGTTTATTTTAATAATTTCTCTGACAGCTAATTAAGCATATATATATATATATATATATATATATATATATATATATATATTAGATAAATTAGGACTTTATTTTTACTGATTGTAATTATATTCTCAGCTATCCAAAGATGACTGTGGTAGGATTCATTGCAAAATATCCCGATACTTCAATATCAACCATATTAAGGATTAATAAGATCAAGCAGGAATAATGCTGAAAAATAAAATTAGAACTATTGCTACAGTGTTCACCTTGAACTTTTTAGATGTGTTTTAATTATTACATTTCTCTTCATGTATTTTGAATTTCTTTTTACTTAATTGTAAGCAATAGTTTCTTAAAGGCTTCTATCAAGTATTATTAGTAGTAAATTTCCAGTCATTAGCACAATGCCTGAAAAAGAGAGAGCAATTACAGCTTTTTGTTTATTTGGTATTTTTTAAAAGTTAAATAGTGGATGATAGGCTTGTTATTACATAAATCAGGGTAATAGTCTGGGGTCCTAATATAAGCAATTGAGGTTGAAAAACACACTGATTTGGCTCCTGATCATTCTGCTTTAAATTCTCCTGATTAATTTTTTAATCCCTGCCACCCCCATGCTAAATGCTATTTTCCTGGACTTGAAATATGTTTTAGCTTTTAATTTGCCTGCCTGTGTTCTAACACTCTTTTTGAACTGGTAGGAGAAACCTGTGTAACAGTGTCTTGTGTGCTTATGAACTAATGCTAAAGATTGTAAAATGCCAAGAAAGTTGACCAGGCTAAAATGGGGGAATCTCTCCTAGAATGAAGGGCACCTGGAAAGTAGTTTTTTCAAGACTCCTGATAATATTTATTTCACTTTCTACTGTGTTAAATGCAATGGATGTTATGTTGGAAGTGAGCTGAATCTGAAAGAGGCTTGTTTAAAAATCTATCAGAGAAGAAGACTTCTGGATCCTGCCCTTCTAAGTGTTGGGCAAAAATTATATACACACTTGAGACAAGTGCAGGGCCCTGAATTGCCTATTTTATGAAGGCCTATTGCTGCAAAAGGACAGTTAAACCATTTTACTTTACATTTTCCAGGTTAAGTTTAATTCTAAGATACTTCTAGATTTCTAATGCTTATAATTAAAAATGCACAAAGTGCTGATGTTTCTATTACCAATAATTATAAATATTGGCAGAGTGTACCAGCTGTATGAAGAGAGTGGTATTATCTTGAAATTAAATAATCTGAGTAATATCTCAAGTTCACAAATTACTGCTTTAGAATCTAATCTAATAAAAGAGTAATATGCAAATTAACTATCACTCCGAGACACCTAAGCCATGCCTACCAGCCAAGCCATGCCCACCAGTCAATCATAGCGGCTATATGCAAATTAACCCAGCAAGATGGCGGCCAGCAGCCATGGAGCTAGAGCAAACAGGAGGCTTCCATTGCACCAGCTATGGAGTTGAAACTGCCTGCTCAAGGCAACAAAGTTTCAATTATAGAAGATAAATAAACCCCCCAAACCTGATTCCAGCTAGCCTCGCTGGGACATTGGGTCAATGGGAGCTGTGGACAGCCTGAAAACGGCACTCAGCCCCTCACCCAGACTGCCCATACCCCCATGGGGTGAGGGTCCCCACTGGGGGCCTTGGCCAGCTTGCAAACAACCATCAGCTCCTCACCCAGGCTGGCCAGGCACATCAGTAGGTGGACACTCCCTGAGGGGTCCCAGACTCCGAGAGGGCACGGGCCGGGCTGAGGGACCCCAGCCCCGCCCCGAGTGCACAAAATTTTGTGCACCAGGCCCCTAGTCAAAGTATATATGGGGAAAAATCCTTTTTGAGATGACTTTATAATTCTGCACTTTAACCTAAAACATTTAAGGAACCCAAACTGAATAAATTGAATAAATTTATACCTGTAAATTTCTACGTTATACTATTGATACCATGGCCTTGTGTAAAAAGTAGCTTAAAAACATGCATACATGATTTTTATGATTGCTATTATATAGCATCTACCTTTCTATCAAAATTATTTGACCAAAAAAAAATAATGTATCTACTATTACATTTCAATTCAAACAATCCAATCAATGGATACACAGTATAGAATGTCTTTTGATTATTATACTTTTTGATAATTTACAAAATAGTAATACTGAGGCTTCAAAATCTTGAACTAATTTTTAATTACTAAAAATTTTAAGACACTTTCTGCAGCATTTTAATCAATTTTTTGTTGAGGCAAGAGTTTAGAAAAGAGACTTTAGAAAATAAGTAATATATAGTAATATATTTTTAAGTTAATAGAGAAACATTTTATTTAAATATATATTATTTAAACATCATGTTTAGAAACAAAATTTGGCAATTGCCAGTCAAAATATCAAAAGTTGATACATATTGGTAGTTTGACTAGTTGTTTGTCTTTAAACTCATACATCAAGATGCGAATCACTTTATGCTATAATTCACCAAAGTCATATAGCTCTAAAAAAACCCCAGAAAATAAGGACAGGACTAGATACTATGTTAAAAACAAAACAAACAAACAAAAAACAAAACAAAACAAGTAAAGCATTATTCACTATTTGAACATTACATTGAGTTACTATCTTTAAATAATGCTTTTCTTTCAGACAGCTCAAAGCCAGTTTACTAATGCCATCATCACTTACTTTAGTTTTCCATTGATTAGGTAGAACATGCAATTATTTCAGGGAGCTACCTTCAGAAGACAGGATACTGCCATTATTGGTTGTAATACCACCACAACTGGTCTATTTTTCTTTTATAGGAATTGTTCCATGGGATGCAAACTTATTTTGTCCTTTTACTGCATGAATACCATTATGTTATCATATGACTCACTAAATTTACTAGGGGTATGTTTGTTTTTTAGATATTAAATACCAGGTCTTTCTGCTGAAGATTGTAATCATAAAAAGGATTCATTCAAGCCCTAAGTTGCTTATTTGTAAGCAAATGTAGCAAATTCACGATTTCAGTTACTGTTTTAGAATACAAACTAAATTGAACTCATAAAATATTCTGCTTCCTGTAAAATAGAGTAGTATAAAGTTATTGAACTGGAAGAAAAAAATACTATCAAGGAAACTTGGTCCTAACTGTATGATATATGCATATGCGCATCTGCCTAAAATAAAACAGAGATTTAGAGAAATGGGAGACTTGATAGTGCCATATCTTTCTGAAAAGAATATTGAAGGTCAAAAAATAACTGATCCAGGACTAGGTGGAAAAGACAGGATGAGGTAATTATGGAAGTGGGAAAGAGTCAGTCAGTGCACGAGGGTTCCGTTTTCTCCGCATCCTCGCCAGCACTTGTCATTTGTTGATTTGTTGATGAATTCTTACCATTTGCAACAGCATGGATGGACCTGGAGAACATTATGCTAAGCAAAACAAGCCAGTAGAGAAAGATAAATATCACATGATCTCACTCATTTGTGGAATATAATGAACAACATAAACTGATGAACAAAAGCAGATCCAGAGACAGAGAAGCATCGATCAGACCATCAAACCTAAGAGGGAAGGTAGGGGAGGGTGGAGGTTAGGGGGAGAGATCAACCAAAGGATTTGTATGCTTGCATATAACCCTAACAAATGGACACAGACAACAGGGGGGTGAGGGCATGAGTGGGAGGGTTGGGGGGGAAATGGGAGGATGAGGACACATATGTAATACCTTAATCAATAAAGAAAAAAAAAGAGAACATAGCAGGGGAATAAAAGGAGTGAGGAGACTGAATGAAAATGAGGTAAGTGTTGATAAACTGTGAATGACATGTGGGAAATAGCCAATGCCTTTAAATTTAACAGTCATACTTGCTGGCAGGACATATATTGAAAAGTGGTGGCAGTTTTGTAGCCACTGTCTATTATATTTAAAACGACTCCTGGTTATACTGTTTACAACCTTCTGATATTTTTTGGAGTCGGTTCTAAACATTACTTTTAGGGGGGTTGGTTTGTAGCTGTTTTTAGTTGCCACTGTTCCCTCACTTGGCAGAGAAAAATATAATGGAGAAATTTCATAGCTGTCTATGTCTGTTTAACCTCTTGATGCAGAAATCTGATAAAAATGCATTTGTTTACTTGTTATATTCATCCAATGTACCTATAATATGTCTCTTCCATGTTTCTGCCACCTCTTTCCATGTGCAGAAAGTTGGACAGGATGAGTCTCTTCCTCACCCTATCATTCACTCTCAGAGGGGATGAGAAATGTGCAAGTTTTGCCCAGCTGGTGTGGCTCAGTGGTTTAGTGTGGACCTATAAACCAGGAGGTCACAATTTGATTCCAGGTCAGGGCACATGTCCAGGTTTAAGGCTTGATTCCCAGTAGGGGGTGTGCAGAAGGCAGCTGATAAATAATAGTCTCCTATCATTGATGTCTCACTCTCTCTTTCTCTCTCTCTCTCTCTCTCTCTCTCTCTCTCTCTCTCTCTCTCTCTCCCCCCCCCCTTCCTCTCTGATATCAATAAAAATACATTTTAAAGATGTGTAAGACTAGTAATCTTAGGAGAAAAACTTTGAACCTTCAACCTGCCTTCTTCCTTTCCTCTCTATGGAGCTCCTCTGCCTACAACTTAGCAAATGTTTTTTGCTCCTTCCAGCATAGCCTCTACCCACCTCACATACCTACACATACACCTAGCAGGACACTTCATGGGTCCAGTAGTCCCTGTGATCTGTGAGTGAATCTGCATAACTGTAGCAGCTGGTGTGAAGTAGCTATTTTCTCAAAATAATCCCCTTCAACATTCTCAGCAGTATTTTTAATATTCTAACACAGTTTTAATATTTTGTTTTAATTTTCATACTGTTATTCACTGGCACTCCTCAAATAATTTTATTCAAAACTAGAGGCCCAGTGCATGAAATCTGTGCACAGGTAGGGTCCCTAGCAGCTGCCAGCTGTTAGCGAGGGCCTCCCTTCACACTTGCATTGACCTGGAGCCACCTGCTCACCTGCTCCACCATCCCACCACAGTTCTGCCTCCACTACCATCTGCTATCAATGTCGTGTCACCTACACCTGCCATGTTCTGTGCCTCCCCCTGGTGGCCAGCACAAGTCTAACTCCTGGTTGTCTAATTCCCACCCATAGGGACAATTTGCATATTAGCCTTTAATTATATAGGATGTGTTGGTGAGATCTCATAATGTGTTAGTTATTGTGCTAAACATCATAAAATATATACAAAATATGCAAGATCATTCAGCACATGTTTGATGAATTTTTAATAATCAGGCACTGTGCTGGGCACAGGTAGATAGACACAGGTTAGACTAAATAAATAAATCAAAAACATAATCATATTTAACGTGAAGGTGGCACAGTCCATGATGTGCTACATACAGTGTCATGCCATAGGTAGAATGCATAAAGGCCTTGCCTGAAAAGTAATCATGGAATAGGGGGAACAAAGGTAAGAAACTAAAAGGTATACTGGTTAATAATGCAGATTTTGTAACCAAATAAAACACAATACTTTCAATAGAAACATCAAAAGTACTTTAGTCAAAGTATGTCCATCACTAGGTACACATTTCCCCCATCTTTCAGGTAACTTGTGGACACCGTCTCAAAAGAACTTTTCTTATTTTGAGACAAACCATTCAGAGACCCAGTTTTTCACTTCTTCGTACTTTTTGAAGTGCTACTCAGAAAGTGTGTATGCCATTGATTGGAACAAGTGGTAGTCTGAAGGAGCAGGGTCTGGTGAATACTGGGGGTGGGTTAATACTTCCCAGGAAAGATCCTTTAACATGTCTTTAACAGGCTTTGAAGTGTGTGATGGTGTGTCATCATGAAGCAAAATTACTTTGTTGTGTCTTCTGGCACATTCTAGTCATTTCACAATCAAAGAGTGGTTCAAATTGATTACTCCTTGTTGGTAGCGATCAGTAGAAAAGGTTTCACCTAGTCTTAGAAGCTCATAATATACCACATCTTCCTAATCCCACCAAAAGCAGAGCATTGTCTTCTTTCCAAAGCGATTTGGCCTTGCAGTCAATGTTGAAGGTTGACCTGGATCAACCCATGAATTTGTGCATTTGGGATTCTCAAAATAAATCCACTTTTCATCACCAGTCACAATTCGATGCAAAAAAAGACTTTCTTTTGTGCTGTTGAAGCTACATTTTACTGATGACTTTTTGGTTTTCCATTTATCTTTCGTTCAGTTGATATGGCACCCATTTTCCTTCCTTTAAAATCTTTCCCATTGCTTGTAAATGATCAGAAATTATTTGCTGAGCCACGTTTAATCTTTCTGCAAGTTGTTTTTGAGTTTTACATTTTATCCAGTAATGCTTGTAATTTCAGTCTTCAAACTTTTTTGGTTGACCTGGATGTTCTTTGTCTTTCACATCAAAATCATCAGCCGAAGGACTTACTTACATGCATGTATAGAAGCATAACTAATGGACACAAGACACTGAGTGCATGTGCCAGGGGGTAGGAGAGGCCAGGGAAAGGTCAATGGAGCAAAAAGAAGACATATGTACTACTATTTGTAATACTTTAAACAATAAAACAAAATTTTAAAATGCACAGCAGAGTTTAAAAAAAAATCACCATTTTTGAGGCATTTACAAGTTCACAAGTATCTTGAGATGGAGCATGTTCACTATAAGCTTCCTGACGCATACAATGACTTTCAGTAGCACTTTCTTCAAAATAAAGTAATGGATTAAAACTTCTCATAGATGTTTTTTTTTTTTTGTGTGTGGCATGAAATTCTACATTTTTAAGCGTAAAAATATCTATGATGTTAACACCTTCAGCAAATTTGACATATGAAGTTTTGAAGCTTGCTGTCAATACAACAAAATAGTATACACATCAAACTCCATCTATTGAAAAAAATTCGCATTATTAACGGGTACACCTGGTATGCATTACAAAATAGTATGTGCTATGAGATATGCAGTGATGATGGAAAAATAGCTTGAGAGGCTTCCTGGAGGAGTTGGCTTCTAATTTGTTTCCCCCAGATTTGTAGGGTATTAGAGGTAATGCCATTTGGAGAGATGGTAACATGTCATGAGGAAGTTATCTTTAAAAATGAGGCACATGGCAATTTTTGCATATACCATGCATTTGGCAGTTTCATTTTTCTGATATTGGGATCAAAAGAAATTATAATTTAATGAGATTAGTGAGATAGTAGTTAATTACAAATTGTACTTTATGCCCGTATTTGAAGAAAAACAGGAAAAATGCTAACGTGCATTTATAGCGACATAGGGAGATATGAACAATAAAGTATGTGCCATGGTGCCCTACTAGAAAAGGTAAGAGGTAACTCATTGCCATATGGGAGTTGAATATCTAGTAGGTAACACAAAACACTCAAGCAGATTGTGTTAGTATGACATGCTTAAAGTAAATGCCATCCTTGATTAATTTACAACTGAATGGGAAAATAAAAAGTGTTTTGGGAATTCAGAGGACTAATAAATTACAGCAAACTGGGGATGAGGCTGTGCTTACTGGAGAAACAGAATCTCAATGGAATCCTGAGCTAAACCTTGAATCATCATTTATGTTTATGAATGCTTTGGTCTGTGCAAGTTAACAACACATCACGTTTTGAGGATCAATGGATGTCTTAAAATTTACTTTGTTTGTAATACATATTCATTAAAATTAACTTCATCATAATTCATTTATTTTCATTTTACTTTTTTATTTTATTTTTTATTTTATTTTTTATTATTTGAATCAAAATTAACTTTTCTTGGGTCAATTTGTTTTCCTTGCAACAAATTTTGTATTGCACATATATGTTCACATTTTTTTTTTCAAAGATCATGATGTTTCTCTAGATGTAGGCAAAATGGTTCGTTTTTCTTATTTTATGGGATAGAGGCATGTTCTTGTCAGAGAACTCTTTTCAACTATAACTTTTTTTAATGAATTTCTAAAAAGTTGAAATCCATCTTTATGATCAGAGGAGGGTGTAATAAAACATTTTTATTCTATTCACATTCTATTGAATTAACCTTTTAACACTATTTACTAAAAATATTTTAATTCTATTAGCTCTAATTCCACTATTAAGAATAAATACCTTGGATATGTTTCAATTGACCTATTCATTTTTAGAGTAGTATTATATTCTTATCCTGTCTAACAAAAGAGTAATATGCAAATTAGGCTTCACTCTGTGACAAAGATGGCTGCCTCCATAGCCATAAGATGGCGGCACCCAGTCCGGCTCAGCCCCGCCACTGGTCAGGCCTGTTAGCCAGGCAGGTGGTATGGGAGGTGGGGAGCCCGAGGGGCAGAACAGGCAATCAGAGGGGGCTGAGGGTCCCCTTCCCCGACCAGAGGCCTTTGCCAGAGGCCTCAGGCATGGGCAAGGGTGGAGCCAGTGATCAGAGGGGTATGAGAGTGCCCAACCCAGGCATAAGGCCTGGGCCAGAGGCCTCAGGCCTGGGCAGGGGCAAGGCCAGAAATCGCAGGGGCCTGGGCACTGGTGGAGCTGGCAAAGCAGGGGCCTGGGGGTCCTCTGCCCAGGCCTGGAGTATTGGCCACAGGCTGCCAGTGGGGCAAGGGCTGAGCTGGTTATGGCAGGGGGCAGAATCAGAGCTGGTGATCGCGGAGACCTGGACTGTATGAAGCCAGCAATCAGAGGGGCTTGGGGGTTCCCTGCCCAGGCCTGCATCTTCGGCCAGAGGTTACAGGCCTGGGAAGGGGCAGAGCTGGCAATGCAGGGTTCTGGGGGTCCTCTGCCCAGGCCTGTAGCCTTGACCAGAGTTTATAGGCATGGGAAGGGGTGGAGCTGGGATTGGAAGGGCAGGGGTGGAGCCAGTAATTGGAGTGAACTACAGAGGAAACACTTTTTCTTACTGCTCATTGGCTAAGCTCCCTGTATGCCACTGTTAATCTTCTTAGTAACTTGGGTAATAAGAATCCCTAAAGGTGATCTAGGGTTTTTCCACCACACTCCTGGAGAAAAAAAAAAAAAATGAAGGTCCACTGCTGGAGGGCTAAGAAATGTCATATTCTGCCCTAACCGGTTTGGCTCAGTGCATAATGCCTCAGCCTGCTGACTGCATGGTCTGGGTTCAATTCTGACCAAGGGCATGTACCTAGGTTTCAGGCTCCTCTCTGACCAGGGCCTAGGTCAGGGTTCATGCAGGAGGCAACCAATCAAAGTGTTCCTCTCACTTTGATGTTTCTCTCTGTTTTTCCCTTCTCTTCCACATTCTCTAAAAATCAATGGAAACATATCCTCAGGTGAGGATAAAAAAAAAAAAAAGAAATGTCATATCCTATGAAAGATACATCTTTTAAATGCCTAATGAAAGTTGTCATTTTTTTATGGTGAAGGGACTGGAGTCCATGTTGATGAAAACACCTTGGTGGCTGTGGTGACTGGCAGTGGCTGCAGCAGTGGGGTGATGGGGCTGGTGGCTTAGGCCACTTCCCAAGGGGAACAGGGAGAAACCCTAAGTCATCAGCAGGACACCCCCTGAGGACTCCCAGTATGTGAGAGGGGCCAAACTGGGCTAAGGACCCCCCCCCCTGCAATGCACAAATTTCATGTACCGAGCCCTTAGTATAAAGATAATAGAAAACATGCTGACAACAGAGGTTTTTCAGTGCCTCAGGAAAGTTGATAGACTTATGGACATATTACTTTGTCAGATATTCCTTTGTGCTCTATTTATTTTTTATACTACCTTGGCTGAAAACCATCCTGTCCCAATTATTTACAACACTGAAGTTGGGCAAGTTATTTGAGAACACCTTCTTCAGAGACACCTGGTAAATCTGAATAATTATGTCCAATAAAAAGAGTCCTTGGAATTAATAATTTACCATCAGCCATGGTAATAAAGATTAATGTCAGAAACTCATTTAATCTTAAGGCAAAATGTCATTTAATTTAATTGACCTCTTCTTGTTTTAAATAATAAAGCTAGGAGTGAGAGTCACTGTACTATTTTTTTAAATAATATTTGAGTTACAATTTTAATGACATTTAATTTTTTCCTCAGAAAAACGAGGAAAGCATATTAAAGTAATCATATTTGTGAACAAAACTGATATGAATGTAGGAAAATTATAACTTTTCCTGGCAAATGAAAAAGAGAGTTTACTCCTTCTATAATGGAACACACCTAACTGATGGGTATATTATATATTCTCTCCTTCCAATAGATACATGTGATTTCCCATAATACACTGTATTTATTCTGATTCAGAAAAGAAGATGAATTCTTTTATGGACAGATAATTTTAAGCAAAATGCTCCTAATTGAAGTATATAGGTTTATATAGTTAAACACACACACACACACACACACACACATACAATAAACTTATAATCTAATGTTTTTAAAATATATTTTATTGATTTTTTTACAGAGAGGAAGGGAGAGGAATAGAGAGTTAGAAACATCAATGAGAGAGAAACATTGGTCAGCTGCCTCCTGCACAGTCCTCACTGGGGATGTGCCTGCAACTGAGGTACATGCCCTTGACCGGAATTGAACCTGGGACTCTTGAGTCCGCAGGCCGACGCTCTATCCATTGAGCCAAAATGGTTAGGGCTATAAATCTAATTTTTATCTGGAAATAAAAATAATCTCATATCTTTAAGGACTTTATTATTTTTTTTATTCTTTAAGATAAAGTTTAATGATATAATGAGAAATCACATGCAATTTAATTATATTTGTGTATGTATTTCTAATTAATTGAATCTACCTTTGTATGTATTTTATGGATATTACTTAATTGATTATAAGAAATAGAACAGTACTGATAAATGTACAAATATGCCTACCTCTTTACATTTTTTTATATTCACATTCTTGTTCTGGTAGCATCTTCATTTATAAAAGCATCCAATATTAAAGCAGGTGGAACAATAATCTAATTTCAAATATGCAAGAATCAAAAAGAAAAGTTCTACATATTTTTCCACCTTCCTTCACTCCTCTTGGTATAATGCAAACTAGAATTAATAACTTGCATCTTTTCTTTTCAAAATACTCTTTTATTATGAAATATGTTAAGGGCTAAAACATCTTTCAGGTTGCTGTTATCTTCTCATTCCTATGCAGTTTGTCTTAACTCTAGTCTTCTGAGTTACATAATTGTCTCACTTGTAACTCATGCAATCTCAAAATAACTTCATCTAGATAAATCAGTGGGACAAAATCCTATTCCTACTAGTGGCCCGGTGCACAAAATTCATGCCTGAAGGAAAAGGGTGTCCCCCAGCCCAGCCTGCACCCTCTCCAATCTAGGACATTTGGACATCCTTCTCACAATCTGGGACTGCTGGCTCCCAACCACTCACCTACCTGCCTGCTTGATCTCCCCTAACCACTCTGCCTGCCAGTCTGCTTGCCCCCCCACCGGTCTTCTTGCTCCCAACTGCCCCCCACTGCCATCCTGCTTGTCTCCAACTGCCCCTCCCTGCCAGCCTGATAACCCCCAACTGCCCTCCCCTCCTGGCCTGATCACCCCTAACCACCTCTGCTTTGGCCCCACCACCATGGCTTTGTCCTGAAGGACTTCCTGAAGGTCTCCCAGCCTAATTAGCATATTACCTGTTTATTAGTATAGATGTAGTTCTATGGCATTCAAATTCAACATCACAGCACCTGAGGGACCAGCTGTTGATTTAATTATGACCAGAACCAATTTGTGGTTATAAGATAGTGTATAGGAAGTTTTAGGGAATGTTTCTTGCAAATTTGAGCAATAGAAATAGAGTGACAATTAATAATTGCAAATAAGTTATAAACCAAATCTATAATCTCTAATTAAAGAATTATTTTACTTTTTCAGAGATAAAACATAGTTTCATAGAAAACAAAAGCTTTACCTATAGAGAACTTAATATATTTAATATGTGCTAGATGCTGTTCTCAGATCTTAAATCTTTAACTTCTGAGGTCTTCACAACTACCTTACAGAATAGTGGCTATTATTCCCCCTGATGTGAAGAGGAGTAAACTGAGGCATTGAAACGCTAAAGAACTTAAGTGATTTCACTCAATTGTGGAGTTAGGATTCAAATCCAGATTATTTCTGGAATCTGTGCTTTAACATATTTTTAAAATAATATTTTTATTGATTTTAAAGATGAAGGGAAAGGAAGAGAGTGATAGAAACAGCAATGAAGAGAAAGAATCATTGATCTGGTGCCTCCTGCACGTCCCCCCACTGGGGATCAAGCCTGCAACCTGGGCATGTACCCTTGGCTGGAATGAATCTGGGACCTGTTAGTCCGCAGGTCAATTGGCTCTATCCACTGAGCCGAACCAGCCATGGCTGGAATCTGTGCTTTTAAACACTATACTGTGATAGATAAATTAGAAAAAGTTTCAAATAATACTTTAATATACTCATATTAATTCACCCCAATTATTGCTACTATTTAACTGAGAACATATATCTATGGAGAGATATCATAAGAGAAATTATACTAGGGGCTTGATGCGTGAAATTTGTGCAAGAGTAGGCCTTTGCAGCTGCAGTGGCGGCCTGGATCCCTCCCTCACAGCTATGGTGGCTGCCTCTATCCCACTGCTGCAGCCCTGGCTTCATCAGGAAGGATGTCTGATCTAATTAGCATATTATGTTTTTATTATTATAGACTAGAGGCCCAGTGCATAAAATTTGTGCACTGTGTGGAGTTACCTCAGCCCAACCTCTACCCTCTCCAATCTGGGATCCCTCGGAGGATGTCCGGCAGTCGGACAGTCCTTTCACAATCCAGAACTGCTCCTAACTGCAGTCTGGCCTTCCTCTGTGGGAGGCAACCTGGTGGATCAGGGGAAGACACTGCCACCATTACCCTGTTGCTGCTGCCACTGCCAGCCTGAGCCTCGGCCTTTGCAGTCGCTGGCTGTGGCTTTGTCTGGAAGGAAGTCCAGAAAGCCGTCAAGAAGATGTCCACTCTAATTAGCATATTACCCTTTTATTAGTATAGATATAGGTATATACATATGCACAAATGTATAGATATGTACATATCTGTGTGTATTATTACATATGTACATTTAAAAATAAAAATGATTTTGTAATTAACATTTAACCAGGGCTTTGAGTAAGCATGTTTTAGAGGATATTATAAAATAACTAGAGGCTTGATGTATGAAATTGATTCAGGGGGCTTGGCCCTGCAGCTCTGGGCTGCCTCACAACCCTATCCCCAGGCCCCTGATCATTCCAGAAGGTCGTTCTGCTGTCCAGTCTAATTAGCATATTAGCTCTTTATTATATAGGATTACTGAGGAGCATCCGTGATCATCTGATGATTCTAAAGGGAAAAAAATGTCTTGTAGCTATTGTAAGCTGAAAACATTATCATAATTTAGTAATTTAAAATGTGTAGTCCTATTATGCAGTGATTTTAAAAGTTTAACATGATTTGATATTAAAACTTAATACCTCCCCAATTAAGGCCTTCTGTGATCACAGAGTTTAAGTAGGTTCTGTAACCACTCATTGCAGTTATTATTAAGCAACCAATAATGCTCTTGGAGTGAGCCCATTTTCACCTCTGTGCAGGTAAATACCATCATTTCCCAGAAAGGGACATGAGATGGGATGAGAGAAAGATTTTAGCATCCTGTATTTTGTTCTTTCAGACTGAAAACATGAAATAACCAAGCCTTTTGGTTATCCAAAATTATAGCTGTTATACTCAAGAGAGGAGATTAATGAAATACAAAGAAACACAGTCATAATGCAAAAAGCATTATTGAAAAATATGGGCTCAGATTGCTCAAGTTTAATTAATCATTCTGGGTTAAGTTAGACAGGTTGCTTGCTAGGAGTTGAGTAGGAAAAGAATGGCTGAACAATTTAGGTATATCCATATCCTGGTTGTATTTTGGCAACACCTGGTGGTAGTTATCCAATCTGGCTTGAGTAGCAGTGGGGACAATTTTAATCCTGGGAGTAGTTAGTACTCCTAGGTAGAAACAAATTCTAGGAGTGCTATAGTACTAATTATATATGCCAATCCATGGAGAATGGACTGGTTGAATACTGAGGAAGCAGTCTTTGATTTTTTTTGTATCCCAGTAGAGGTTTTCTACCAGCATTGCCCTCCAATCTACATTCTACCATTCCCCTTCTTTGCCCTCCCAATTCCAATAGTTGTAAGAACTTTAGGCTATCATCTGGGATATAAGCATGGGCAGAAGATGTGGCCCAGTAGTCACCAGTGCTGCTATATCCAATTATATTCTTGGTTCTGTCTCTGACTATACTTTCATTAGAGTTTATAGAAATAAAATGGTGTTGATATCTTTACAAAATTGCTTTTCCAAATGTGACACTTCTTATTCATATTTACTGATCCATAGAATAGACAAATGTCTCTGAATATGACTCCTTAATGTCACTGTCCATAAAACTAAAAGTGATCAAGACTCTTTATTCATTATTTTTGCTTTAAAGAGACATTTGACTTTAAAATGAGCAGGAATTCATATATATATATATATATATATATATATATATATATATATATATATTAATCATTAATTTATCTTTAGATTTAAAAGTATTATAGATAGATGTCCCCTCTTCCCTCCCATCCCTTGATCCCCTCCATCTGGAACCTCATCATATGTCACACTTTTGGGTTTACCCCTTCTGGCCTTCCAGGACTTGAATCTTCTTGTAAGTTCAGAAGCAATGAGAGGGGTGTTGAGATGACTGTTAAGTAGTATCAGCAGTTCCCTATAAGTCAGATACTTCAGAGTAGGCCTTTGCAGATCATTCCAGCAAAGGAAGACTGATCTCCTCATAAGGGAGAGAAATTTACTTTCAGTGGTAAAAGCACTTCACAATAATTTATGGGTCAAAAGTCCCAGAATATGCTCATAAGAATTAATTTGTATTGTAATTTACTCACTTATGGGGTAAGACAGGTTTGATTTTCATAAATCTGAGTTCTAATGATAGAAGAGGAAAAGGTGTTGTGGACCAAGTTAGCAAGAGTAAGACCACCGACTCCAATTAGGTCCTAAGCAGCAAGCGAGAATTGACTGAGCTGGCCAGGGCCTTCACAGGCACATCCTTGCGGGGAAGCCTCGCCTGCAAAAGCCCCAACCTTGGTGCTAAGCAAGCTTTTATTCACTGGAACCACAAAGGACAGCTTGTTCTTCAGCAGAACAGATCTATGCCTTGGAGATTGCAAGTTTCTGCAGAAATGGCAATAATCCTTATCTAATGGTTTGCAACACTTGTTCTAACTGACGCTCCCTGCCATGGGGGCAGAGGAAAATTTTCTCTTCTTTAACTCTCTCGTGCCCTTGTTTTTGTCTGCAAGGGGTTAGAGCCACCACAAAAGGTTTCATTTCAGGAAACCATAAAAATTTTCTGATCTCTTACCTAGACCCAGAATTGAGCTAAGACTTTAAAGTACTAAGCTTACCAGTTTCTTTCCTCAATCCTCTAGCATATTTTGAAATAGCCAATCGACCCAACCATGCCCCATATTTCCACTACTGGGTTCTACAGCAACTACACAGTTATCCAAAGACTTATCTGTTATAGCAATTGACTGCAGAAAATAATTTAAAAAACTGTTTGTCAATATATGTCATGGACTATTACTAATTCAATTACTACTGTAAAAAGGATCTTTAATATCTTCAGTATTAATAAGAACAGAGAAACGGTTCTGTATAATCCAGAAGTAGTTCAAATACCTGATTCTTAATGTTCTAATCTCCTAGAACCACTTGTGGTTCTGTATGATTTAGGGTTTGATTAGAAAATAATAATCACAATGTGTTATATAGAATAAGGGACTTGTTATATAATTAGACCTCACATAGTTATCAAAGCAAGCAACCAGTTTAGTTAGGACTATTGCATGTGTATATGATGTTGAACAATGAGGTCAGAGCCAGGATATGGGAAGAACGTTGAATGTGAATTTGGGACAAATAAGGACAACTTAGGATCCATGATGATAAATGGGAACTTAGGAGTTTAATAGGACAGCATTTTGACAAAATAGATCACAATCTTGACAATGTTAAATTACGCTGTAATCTGGGCACCCTTCATCAAAGAGCTGCACATGTGCCTTGGCAATAATGTGCAGAAACTAAAGCACCATATCTATCAAGAATCGGAGAAAGCAGGAGTCCAGCTGTGTCCCACATCCCGATGATCTAGCACATCAATGAAAATTTGCTTGAGCTGTAAAGGTCTTAGCTCTACTTTGACCTTCAGAGTGTTAAAAAAAAAAGTTAACCATGCACTTAAACTTTCCTAATCTCACACAAAATTTTCTCATGGCTGACTCTACCCAGATCCATATGAGAAAGGGAAATATAAGAAATATTTTTGGGCAAAATTGGCACAATACAAAGTCACCCTTTTGATAGTGAAAGTTATATGATTACGTTAGGAAGAATAGAAACCAAGTAAGCACAAAAATTAGGTATTTCCAATAAGAGTACTGGAAGAATACTTAATTTTACTCTCTCTTAGTTACAGCTATTATTCTTGTATTTTCCATCACAATTAACTGGTGGAGTTATATAGAAAATACAAAATAATGTTTATTATCATCAGTCTTAATTAGTTTATAACTATTTACATAAAATTATATTTAACTAGAGGCCCAGTGCATGAAATTCATGCACAGGGATGGAGAGATCCCTCAGCCCAGCCTGCACCTTTTCCAATATGGGACCCCTTGGGGGATGTTTGACTGCCTCTCACAATCCGGGATCACTGGCTCCTAACCCTTCTGCCTGCCTGCCTGATCACCCCTAACTATTTCACTACCAGCCTGATTGCCCCTAACTGCCCCCCTGCTGGCTTGATCACCCCTAACTACCTCTGGCTCTCCCCACACCTGTAACTCAAGATTCCCTCCTCCGGCCAGTCACAGGCACCTGGGACCCGGGTTGGCTTCGCTTGGGCTGGCCACAGCCGCAGGGAACTGGGGATGAGCATCTTTGCCCAGGCCACAGCCACAGGCACCCAGGACTGTGGGGCATGCGGATTGTCCCTCTCCTGGGCCACAGGTGCAGGCACAACTGCTGGCACCTGAGACCGCAGGGTGTGTGGCTTGTTCCTCTCCAGGCTGCAGGTGCAGGTACAACCACTGGTGCCTGAGACTGTGGGGTGGGTGTCTTGTCTCCCTCCCAGGCTGCAGGCATAGCAGCTGGCACCTGGGACCACAGAGCAGGCAGCTTGTCCCTCTCCTGGGCTGCAGGCACAGCTGCTGGTTCCAGGACCATGGTGTGGGCAGCTTGTCCCTCTCCTGGGCTGCAGCCCCAGCCGTTGGTGCCTGAGACCACAGGATGGGCGGTTTGTCCCTCTCCCAGGCCGCAGCCTGACAGGTCCCCATTCCTCTTTCACAAGCTCATTTGTGCCTGGCTGGTCCCCACATCTCTCTCCCCAGTGTTTACCATCTGAGCCATTATGGTGTGATGGCATGAGGGCATGATGACTATTTGTATATTAACTGTTTATTATATAGGACTAGAGGCCCAGTGCATGAAACTCATGCATGGTGTGGTCCCTAGACCTGGCTGGTGATCGAAGCATGAGTGTTTGGCATGGATGGACAGGTCCCAGCTGACCTCTGAGCCCTGAGCAGCACCTGGGTCCCTGGGCCCCCACACACCTCCTTTGCCTGAGTCGTCTGGCCCTTGCCCAGCTCCCTCAGTGCCGGGAGCCCTGCTCACACTTGTCTTGGCTTGGCGCCACCCACTCACCTGTTCCACCACCCTGCTGTAGTCCTGCTCTCATCAGGATCCACATTATCAACACCTGCCATGTTCTGCTCCACCCCCTGGAAGTCAGCGCACAACATAATGAGTAGTCAAACTCCTCATCGAGGGGCCAATTTGCATATTAGGCTTTTATTATATAACTAGAGGCCCAGTGCATGAAACTTTACATGAGTGGTGGTCCCTCAGCCTGACCTGCACCCTTTCCAATCCGGGACACCTCAGGGGATGTCCAACTGCCTCTTGCAATCCGGGGACCGCTGGCTCCTACCTGTTCGCTGGCCTGCCTGATTGATTGCCCTAAGCCCTCTGCCTGCCTGCAGGATTGCCCCTAACCATCTCTGCCTGCCTGATTGCCCCTAACCACCTTTGCCTGCTTGCTTGATCATCCCTAACTGCTCCCCTACCAGCCTGATCACCCCAAACTACTCCCCTGCTGGCCTGATCACCCCTAACCACCTCTGCCTCGACCTGTACCTGGGACAAAGAATTCCCTCCTCTGGCTGGTCACAGGCACCCAGGACCCAGGCCGGCTTCACCAGGGCTGCAGCCGCAGGTGCTGGCACCCGGGACCATGGGGTGGGCAGCTTGTCTCTCTCCTGGGCTGCAGCCTGGCTAGTCCCCATTCCTCTCTCACCAGCTCATTTGTGCCTGGCTGGCCCCAACCCTGGTTGGTCACCAGTGTTGAGTGTCAGAGCTGTTATGGTGTGACAGCACGAGGGCGTGATGACTATTTGCACATTAGCTCTTTACTATATGAGATATGATTCTATTGATTTTCTTTCTTCCATTTGTTTTTATTTTTATTATCAAGGTACTTAAATATGGGGAAATACGTAAGTGATAGAAGATAAAATTTCTAGCTAAATTCTCTTAGACTAGGACTAAAACCCCAAATCTTATTTATCTAACATGCTGATGTCATTTTAGTGTGCCTAATTGGATTGGACTAGTCAATACTTGGTTGAATATCACAGCAGTGCATAATTTTAAAAGTTGAGCTATAAGGAGCCATTAAAAATGATGTAAACTGAACAATATCAAACCAACAAAGATAGAGATTACAAAGAGATAGTTAGCCAACATGTGGCTTCCAAATTTAGAATTCGGAAAAGGTTTTCATCTTCATAAATATTTATGATCCATGAGCCTAGATTTACTTTTGTGGCAGAAGACAATCATTGAATAATGTGATTTATAAATCTTGAACAATCTATTCTTGAATTCACTTATCTTGCATAGCTTCTAAAATTGGTTGAAACACAGTCTGTGCTCCAAGAAAAAGCCATATTTGCCATGTTTCAGTGAATAAAAGCCATATGTCATTCACTAACTGAATATTTAATTCAATATGTCAGGCAGACAAATCCAAAATCAACAAGCAACAGATTTTTTTCTTTATTATCAGTATTCAAAACACATAATAGTTCTAATGGGTGGAAGTAGGAACTACGCAAGGAAAAGAACTCCACACTATAAAAAGATGCTGTCTGTTGTTTAAGTCCAGTTGGTTTGCTTTAAAAAAAATAATTTTATTCTGATTCTTCAGATTATCTTTTTAGATTGAATATAACTTAAAATTTTAGCAAATATACTTGAGCACAGCCATCAAAAGACAGTTACTTGCCACTGTAATAAAAACAAATTGCAGGTCAATATACCTCTGAAATATTTTAAAAACAAATTTGTTTCAATTTAAGGAAAGTAGCAAAAAAATAAGCGGAAGCAGATTTCTTCTTTTGATCATAATGAAGTAGCTTGTAATAGGCATTGCTGCTGCCATGAACAGCTAGAAGAAAAAAAACATTAAAATTAATTTGGAGAAAGGTTTGATTCAAAGACAACATAAATATGACAAAGCAGTCAATGCTTTAGGAGCCAGAAAAGAGAACCTGTGAAAGACAGCATATTAAGGATCTGAGGAAAAAATAAGCGCGAAACAGAGAGAACTTTAGGGATCCTTATTATTCTCTCAGGAGGTTGAGGAAGAGTAGCCATAGTAAAAACCTGAGTATTCCTGAAGAGAATGAAGCAAAGTAAGGTATACTGGAAATTACAAAGACTGAAAAAATTGGGTCAGGCAGTCACTGATGGGATAGAGGTGGTCTTCCTTACACTAGGGCCCGACAGATGGTAGGAAATCTCCTCTGGGGATAATAATATCTTAAGAATTTTTACAATTTTTCCTAAATCAGTCAAACATTACCACCTATACCAAGATAAGAGTACCATGTTAAAAAAAAAAGAAAAGAAAAGAAAAACATAGCCATGGATAATATCACTGTTGGAGATACTATACAGACACTTGGAAATTACTATAGTTAAAATGTTCAAAATAATGACAAAATATCATATTTTATTAAGGAAGTAAAGATATTTAAAAATTTTTTAAATGTATTACAACTGAGAAACAATAAAATTGACAATTTAATATGCTTAATATGTGAGCTTATTAAGTAGATTAAGCACTGCTAGAGATGACAATTTGAATTTTATCTAAGCCTGATGTTCTCAGGAAGCAGTGAGAATTTAGAAATCTCACTGAGCTTTCATGTTCTGAAAAAAGGCTACTGAAAAAACAGACACAAAAAACACAACCCAGTGTGTTTTCACATATCCTAGGACCCAGCTTCACCTTTTCTCAAGACTCAGGTGCGGCCCATCTCTCTTCTTTCTCATGACTCCTATAAGACTCACTGATGATTCCTATGTTACTTTGCCTCTAAAAACCCTTAGTTCCCCCTTCTTTCTTTTTTAAAAAAAATCTTTATTGTTCAGATTATTACAGTTGTTCCTCTTTTTTTCCTCCATAGCTCCCCTCCTCCCAGTTCCCACCTCACCCTCTCCCCTTACTCCCCCCACTGTCCTCATCCATAGGTGTACAATTTTGGTTATCTCTCTCCGCACCCCCCACACCCATTTCCCTCTGAGAATTGTCAGTCCACTCCCTTTCTATGCCCCTGATTCTATAATCTTTATTAAAGAACTAAAGGCCCAGTGCACAAAATTTGTGCACAGGTGCAGTCCCTAGGCCTGATCAGCGATCAAAGTGCAAGTGTCTGAAGGGGAAGGGAAGGTCCCAGCTGACCTCTGGGCCCTGGGCAGTGCCTGGGCCCTTGGAACCCCATGTGCCCCCCTCTACCTGAGTCATTGGGCCCCTGCTCTCACCTGCCTTGGCCTGACTCTGCCTGCTCACCTGCTCCATGATACCGCTGCAGTCCTGCTCTTTACAGGGCCCATCAGGGCCGACAATGCTTCCACTGCTGCCCACTGCCGTGCTGCATTGCCAGTGCCTGCCATGTTCTGCTGATCCTGGTGGTCAGCACATGCATAGCGAGTAGTCAAATTCCTTATGGAACTCCACGCCAAGGGGACAATTTGCATATTAGGCTTTTATTACATAAAATGTTCTCTTTATCTCAGAGCCTAAATAAAATCTCCCTAATTATCTGTATATTTTGCCTTTTATAGAGAAATATAAAAAAAATTGATCAAGAGAAAATTCCAGATTCCACCACAAAGAGCAAAAAGCATAGAAAACACCAAAGAGAATGTAAGAGATATATGGGAATTTGAGAAAAAGTCGAGTCTTTGTGTCTTTGATCTCTTGAAACGAGAACAATAGAAAAATGAGGCAGTAAAAATATGGGACTATATGATGGTTAAATTTTTTCAAAATAGATAAAAATATCAATCATTAGGTTAAAAAAGAACTTTAAATCCAAACAATAAAACTACAACAGAAAAAAATAAAAAAATTATAACAGAAACAATATCAAGGCATATCATAAACAATGAACATGAGATACAAAGAAAACCATTAAAATGAAGCCAGAAATTAAAACTCATTACAATTAAATAAGTAGTAATCACAATGACAGCTGGTTTCACAACAGGTAAAACTGTAATCAAGGTGATGATGGAAAATCAATATGTTTCAAATTCTGTAAGAAAATGAGATCAATCTACATTCTATGCTCTGAAAATAATCTTCAAATGTGAAGCAGCAATGAAGTAATTTTGGGCTGACAGAAACTAAAAGCACTCATTGCTCACAGTCCTGAAGTAAAAGAAAACTAAGTTAGTCATGCACATTATAAAGTGTAGAGTATCTAAAAGTAAAAGAATAAAAATGAATATGCTAATAAGGATGAGTGGAATAAAAATACGTGGTGAATCTGAATAAGTTGGAATGAGCCGAACTCAAGGTTAAAGGTACAGTGCTCCAGACGACTGACATTGAAATGTAGGGTTCGGGGTACAGACTTCTCCTGGGTTCTTGTCCGTCAAAGATGAATAAATTCATGGACTAACAAATTTCGTTAATAAAAATGTAGATGTTTATTGGAAGTATTTACAAACTCCATCTGGGCAGAGGTATCATCAAAAGGGGCCCCCTGGGGAGGGGCCCCCAAATGGAAAAAGCCTGCTCTCTCTCTTCTCCAGAGGGAAAAAATTTTTAAAATCCCACTTTATATCCCTTTGTCTACAGTTTACATATGCTGCAGTTCTTTGTTGGGACCTGACCCTTTCTAATTGGGCCTCCATTAATTTAGGACCCGTGTTCTCCTCATTGGTTCGTTGGTTACATAGAATCAGTTTCAAAGGCCAAAGCCCACGTGGTGCCCCCCCCCCCTTATCTGGCAACATTCCTCTATTGTCTGTGAAATATGTTTCCTTTTTCCCATCATCCTGTGATGTTCTGTATCCTCTGTGAATGTATGTCCTCTTCCCCCCTTGCCCTGTGGCATTTTTCTATCCTTTGTACAAGTAAGATAAGCGTTTTGGCCTCTCCAAGCTGCTCTTGTCAGGGCTGCTTCTGATCCACCTTATACTTGCTTTCATTGCTCAGGCCAAGGGTACCTCTGTCCTTCACATATGCATTCCTCCCCCATGGACCCTCTTTATTCCCTAAATCTGCCTGTTTTGTCCTTAGAATTCCTTCCAACACCAGCTGCAAGAAACCACCCTCAAGTTTGATAATTGATTACAACAACTCAGAGGAAAGAGCTATGCTTATAATCGTTTTATTATAGCAAAAACATACCCATTAGAATCAGCCAAATGAAAAGATGTTCAGGGAAGAATCTGGGAGGGTTAAACACATGAAGTTTGATTTGTCCTTTCAGTTTGACCAATATTAGATAGGCCTCTTCTTTTTTAATATTTTTCTTTATTGATTAAGGTATTACATATGTGTCCTTATCACCTCATTGCCCTCCCCCCCTTCCCCCCCCCCCCCCCCCCCCCCCCCCCCCGCCACTCATGCCCTTACTGACATGGTGTCTGTGTCCATTGGTTAGGCTTATATGCATGCATACAAATCCTTTGGGTCTGATTGATGCTTCTCTGTCTCTGGATCTGTTTTTGTTCATCAGTTTATGTTGTTCATTATATTCCATAAATGAGTGAGATCATGTGATATTTATCTTTCTCTAATTGGCTTATTTCTCTTAGCATAATGCTCTCCAGTTCTCTTCTTGACTGTCAGTCTTTCCTTTCTTTTCTTCTTAGAGCATCTGCTTCAGAAAATATGTAATTGTCAATCTTTTCTATATTGCTTTGGTATGCAAACCTTTTCCCAGCCTCTTGCCAGTTTTAGCCAAGGAATGTTTTCCCAACTATAGTGATCCATCCCTTTGACATGGAACATCAAGAAAGATAAAACTGCCTTGGCCAAGTTACTCAGTGGTTAGAGCACCTGCCTTCGGACCGAAGGGTCATGGGTTGGATTCCTGGTCACCTATCTGGGTTGCAGGTTTGACCCCTGTTGGGGCACGTGTGGGGGGCAACCAATCCATGTGTTTCTCTAACATTGATCTTCCTCTCCCCCTCCCTCCCACCCTCTCTAACACCAAACCAAACCAAACCAAACTAAAAACACATATTCTGGGGAAGTATTAAAAGACTTGACTGATTCCCCAACAGCTTCCAGGGGATGGGCTATATAGGAGAAAAATCTTTAATCGTGCCAGCTAAAGGAGTTGGGGTCATGGGCTCTATTGATGGGCTGAGACCAGGGTAGAGAGCAGTTGATCATTGCATCAGAGGCTGATGTCAGCATTATTTTGTCTGGTTTTAGGAGAGGGGTCTATAGGTCATTCTGCTTCCTGGGGCCTGTGGCTGAAATACAACTGAAGTCATAATGCTATTTTTAGCTTGCCTAGAACTCTGTTTCTTTGGTCAACAGACCTGAGGCTTTGTTCTGGAGACAGTTTGATACTGACCAGAATCTGATGTCCTGAGTCATTAGGATTAGTGATTAAGCTAAAGAGTGGATGAACAGAAAGGAGAAAGGGTCATGTTAAAGAAGGGGAATCTCTGTGCAATTACACCAGATGTTTCAAAAGGACCAAAACTCAAGAGGTCAGAGTTTGGAATAAGAACAGTTTTACTAATGGAGAATAGACCAAATCAAGAATATGGGAGTGCTTGCAGGTCCTCAATTTCATCTTAAGGAAGCACAAGGCTCAGCATCTTTTAAATCAAGGGAAGAGTAAATAGTAGGGGCTGTTTTTGTAAAAACTCAAGCCCCAATCAGAATTTCTCTAATGACTAGCATGCCTGAAGCAGGAGCTATTAGCCTGAAGGCTACAGGAATATGCAGCCCCAAACAAGGGGGAGTTAGGGACAGCCCACACTTCACTCTGCTATATAGGGGAGTGTTTACTATAGTGTGGAGTAAGAACTCCGAAGGACACAAGGGGGGATCTTTTTGTGGCCGCCAACATTAAAGTATTTTATCAGGGAGGTGCTTTCATTGTTGTTGTTGTTGTTTTGTTTGTTTGTTTATTTGTGGTGTTTTTTTAATTCACTAAAATTTATACGTATAATTAGACCGAAGTAAAATGTCATTAAGTTTTAATTAGAAACAAAAAGAAAACCTAGAAAAAAAATGTTAGCACATGAAAAACCAACAACCTGGCACTAAAAGATAAATGTAATAATATAGTCAATAAATAATGTTTCTGAAGATGTATAATTACTTTATTTCCTTTGACCATATCCTCTGAAAACATTGATTTGCTATGTTGCAGCATATTGCCACTTATTTTTGCAATGGTTTCTGTTCTATCTATGGCTGTTAGAGATGAAAGATAATTTTTCTTTTGAGATAAGAGGAAGAGTAGTACTGAAGATGTAATTTTGGGGGGATTTAAAATATATTTCAGGTTACGTTGCACAATATAGAAGTACAAATATCTCAGAGATTCAACAAATATTGACAAGTGTATTGAGAGCCTAGTATTTATGAGACATTTATATTAACAAAGGCAGTTTAGAAGAGCACAGTGATATGTAACCTCTTCTTTTCTGATTCTCGTGCCCCTAAGGCAGTGGTTCTCAACCTGTGGGTGGCGACCCCTTTGAGGGTTGAACGACCCTTTCACAGGGGTCGCCTAAGACTATCCTGCATATCAGATATTTACATGAGGATTCATAACAGTAGCAACATTACAGCTATGAAGTAGAAACGAAAATAATTTTATGGTTGGGGGTCACAACATGAGGAACTGTATTAAAGGGTCGAGGCATTAGGAAGGTTGAGAACCACTGCCCTGAGGGGAGTCACAATTTCTGAACCTCAAAATCTCCTCTGGGATTCTCACACCAGGTTGAGTAATATTCAACTTGCCTCCAGAATTGAGTGTGAAATGGTTTTAAATCACTGTACTACAGACATGGATGACATACTGCATGCTGTGACAAACGATGCCTCCCAAAATCTATTTTTCTTTTTGATTGGAGATCTATTTAAACTTTAACAATTGGGCTTAATAGTTCCCTTTAAATAATTATAGCTACACTATTAATTCCTCTATTTGACAACTACCTATAATACTTCTTTTATGCTATAGGTGCTGTCCTGTTTTGAATGAGCATGGGGAAATAAATAAATTACCACTGCAATCTAGAAACTCACATTCTCCTGAGACTTTGAATATGCTGTTATCATGGAAAATGAGCATTTAAACCTTCCTAGGGGAAAGGAAATGAGGTGGAGGAGGATTTCCTGTTGAAAGATGAAAATTGGATCTTGGCAAATGACTGAGTGAATTTAAGCAAAGATTAACATGATCAGATTTGCATTTTTAATATCTTAATCTTTCAATTGTAAAGAAGGACAATTGAGTAGAAGAAGAAAGGTATTGGGAAACTAGCTAGAATGCAATTGCAATGGAAAATGTAAGAAACAAGAGTCTGAACCTGAGAAGTGGTAGAAATAAGGTACCTAAAGGTAAACTCACTCAGTATTGCATTTGGTGGTTGCTATGGTCAGATGAGTCTCCAATAACACTTGCCCTCCAGCAGACATCCCATTTTGTCAAAATAACTATTGTTGGATAAGATGTGCAACTTTCTCTAAAGGGTGTGGTGATGAAATGATTGTGCTAGACTAATTGTGATTTCTTCTCTGAGGCTGGGGATAATCTTACCTTCTCTGAATGTATCCATGCTTGAAGGTAGAGCAACACTGAGTTTATGCAAGTTTAGAGATGGGGGCAAGGGATGGGATGGCTATTGAATAAGTCACAAATGGTGTTCGCTATCCTATATAATAAAAGCCTAGGTGGCATCATGCACTTGTGCGTTGCCCTCGTGCAACATTGCCACAGGGTTGCCACCACAGGATGTCCGCACAGGATGTCCACACAGGATGGCCGCACAGGTTGGCCACCACAGGATGGCCGCACAGGATGGCCACCATAGGATGGCTATGCACACAACAGAGACGAGGCCCAGTGTCTGCTCCACACTGTGAGGCCTGGGGGTCCTGTGGCTCTGCCTGGCATGGAAGAGGCAGGTCCTGATTGAGGAAGTGGGTTGCGGCGAGGAGATCAGTTGTGGGTGACCAGGCTGGCAGGAGAGGGCAGTTGGGGATGATATTATATCACTGAAAAGTTGAGTTTTTAAAATATCTCTTGAACTATATATAAGTTAAAGTTAATCTAAATGATTGAACAAACTTTAACCATTTCTTATGTAGTTTCAAAATGCTCAACATTAATTACTTGCAGTGAATAGAATATGCATATATTATAAATATATTTTTATGCTCTGGTTAGTCTATAATGTTTCTTAATATTTAAGTGTGCTTACATTTTTAAAAATTTTCCAGTACCTAACTTTACCTTGATTAATGGCATTTTCCACATGTCAGAGGACTATGTGATAACTTTATAGTTAAGCAAAATATTTTTCATCTCAAATCATATACCAACATAGAATTTCCAAGGAAAAGAAAAAAGTATTTTTATATCTGATTACATGTTTCTAGCAGCATAGAATTCCTAAGAAATGTTTTAATGTTCTTTTTTTTTTCTTCTTATTTTAATGAAGGTAGAAGACCAGCTTACAGGTCTCATTCATGTTTATACTCTTGGTTTGTGTCAAATTGCCTTAATACACACTAGTAGGAAAACAGAACAAAACAAAACAAAACAAAACAAAATACCTCCCACTCCAATGGATCACAGAATTGACAACTCAAGTATATATTTCGTAAGCTAAAAGTGAATATAAAAATTATTTCTGGTGTTCAGGCCGGTGTAGCTCAGAGGTTGAGTGTCAACCTATAAACTAGGAGGTCATGGTTTGATTCCCAGTTGGGGCACGAACTCCAGTGTGGGGCATGCAGGAGTCAGCCAATCGATGATTCTATTTCATCATTGATATTTCTACCTCTCGCTCCCTCTCCCTTACCCTCTGAAATCAATAAAAAATATTAACAAATATTCCTGGTGAATATTAAACAAACTAATAATAGAAAGTCAGTGAACATATGGCATATCTCATGGTCCTTTAAAAAAAAGTTCACTAATCCATTAAATAAGATTATTTTACCCAATCACAACCAGAATAGGCATGTGTGACATGGAAGGCTTTGAAGAATGTAAGCAACCCTGAGAATAGCTTTCATTTCAACTTTCCTTTTCTACCTCAAAGGTTTCTTCTCGCAACATATTAATTAAAACAATGATTTCTCATTTTGACTTTCTTTCACTTATCTTGATAGTGGTTCCTCAATATAGATTACTATATGATCAGAAGGTTCTAAATCTTTAAAATACTAGATAAATTTAATTGGTTGTGTTATTATTTATCAAGTGACAAAAGTTATGAATATTTGGGTCATGTATGTTCACTACTAGAATGGAATGAACTTTCAATATTCATATTATATTACTTTCTCTTGCTCTACTATATGACTTACCAGTGTAAATTTTCAAGTTTGAGGATACACAGTCACATGTATGATTGTGTCTTCAAGAAATTGCAGACTGCTTAACCTAAAGTATACTAATAAAGGAGGAGTTGAGCTATTCTTTAAAATTCACTCAATATAAAAAACAATTAGCATACACTTAAAAGTTTTTTAATTTATGTGTGGTTACCTAATAATAAATTCACATACAACAATAATATTACCTAAATTATAACAATATTTTTAAGCAAGAAGCTAATTGGGGAAAGTAAATAACATGGAATGTGATATGGAAGGAGAATAATGTGGTATTCTTATTTTCAAAATGCACTAAATATTTCACAATTTTATTTAAATATCACTTCAAATGTCCTTGTAAAAAGAGATTTGCACAGCAATGTGCACAGTAGGTGTACAGATAAAGGCAAAATTAAGGATTTAAAATCAGTGAAATTTGTCACATTCCATGTCTGATACCATTATTTACAGTTATGCTCTTTGATAAATACCTGAAACACTGTTTGTGTGGCTTCATTGTGCATACTCTCTAGTGTTATGGCAGAGCCTACAAGCTGGAAGGGGATGGTCTTTCTGTTAAAATCTCTGGTTTTAATTGATGCCATAGTATGAACTGATTTATAGTCTCCTTCCAAAGACATATGTGATATGCTGATGACTTAAAAGTGATATTGCTTGCTTCACCTAAATAGTTATATTCTTGCCATTTTCACTAGTTTCCTTATATCACATTTTATTTCCTTACTACTTATCAGGTCTTGACAAGCACAGGTCAATTAATTGCATTAGAGGCAACAAATAACTGCTAAAAATTCTGAAATTTATCCACAGTGTATTGACTTATTTTAATCTTTTTTTTTTTAAGACTCAAGGGCATTACTATTTGATATATTCTTAGATGCAACTTTGAGGGAAAGTAGGTATTTTTTTCTTTTTCTTTTTTTTAATTTTATTTTTTTTCTTTTTTACATTTTTTAAAATTACATAAAGCTTTACAAAGATTAGTACATATATCTCTTTTTCCCCCTGCCCTTCCCCCAGTCTCCCCTACCCCCCAGTGTTTTGTGTCCATTGGTTATGCTTAAATGCACACACAAAAGTCCCTTGGCTGATCTGTTACCACCCCCCCCAATGTCCCTGTCCTTGTTGCTGTAATTTGACAGTCTGTTTGATGTTGCTCTGCCTCTGTATCTATTTTGTTCACCAGTTTATAATGGTTATTATTATCCATAGATGAGTGAGGACATGTGGTATTTTTCTTTCATTGACTGGCTTATTTCACTTAGCATTATGTTCTCCAGCTCCATCCATACTCCTGCAAATGCTAAGAACTCCTTCCTTTTTACAGCAGCATAGTATTCCATTGTGTAGATGTACCACAGTTTTCTAATCC
>PVJC01016094.1:0-13197 GCA_004026665.1 Murina feae
GCCTGGGAAGCCCACCAAGCAGGCCACTGACCCCCTGCTGCCTCTTTCCCGCTCCCCGATGCCCCGCAAAGGGCCTGGACAGCTGCCAAGCAGGCCGCCGACCCCCTGCCACCTCTTACCCGCTCCTCGATGCCCCACAAAGGGCCTGAGAAGCCCACCAAGCTGGCCGCCAACCCCCTGCCACCTCTTACCCGCTCCCCGACCCGCCACCTTGCTTTCCCACTTCCTGGTGCCCTGGTGCCCTGGTGCCACTTCCAACTGCCAGCATAGGCAGGCAGTTGCAACAGAACCCTTTGGTTTGCTCTGGTTCCATGGCTGTTGGCCTCCATCTTGGCTGGGTTAATTTGCATACAGCTGCTCTGATTGGCTGTTGGCTTCCATCTTGGCTGGGTTAATTTGCATACAGCTGCTCTGATTGGCTGGTGGTAATGGTCACATTTGCATGTTTTGCTTTTATTATAAAAGATTCCATTATTTCTTTTTCATTTATTAGCTGGAATATTTCTATAAGGAGAAACTTTTCCTCCAGTACTAATTAGCTACCCAGTAGTATTTGTGACATGGATTAATATACTTGGGTTTGTTCTCTTTATTTATCCATTTTCAAAAATAATTCTCTAATGGTGACCAATGAGGAATGAGGTTTTTTGTTTGCCTGTTTTTGTGTGAGGCGTTTTTTTGTTTTGTTTTTTTTTTTAAATATATTTTATTGATGTTTTGCAGAGAGGAAGGGAGAGGGATAGAGAGCTAGAAACATTGATGAGAGAGAAACATCAATTCAGCTGCCTCCTGCACACTCCCCACTGGGAATGTGCCCGCAACCAAGGTACAGGCCCTTGCCGGAATTGAACCCAGGACCCTTCAGTCCATAGGCTGACGCTGTATCCATTGAGCCAAACCGGCCAGGGCAGTTTTTAATTAATAAATGAACTTATGAAAAGAGGCATATTATTAGAAGAGGTGGAGGGGACCAGCTGAAAAGTACAACTATCTTGATAAATTTTATCAGTAAGCCTAAATAAAACTTACCTATCATTAATACCTATTTTGAAACTTTCAAAAGGGGAAAATAAAGCCTCCTTTAGAAAGTTGTATATTATAGTTAATATTCTTATAAATACTCAAATGGTACCATTTTTAGCCGTTTGGAGCCTCTTCAGAAATTTGTATGTGCTCAGAACCTTTGACACAGTCTCTGATAGCCTCCTAGCTGGTGTGACAGTAAGGTGTTCTACGCTCATCTTGTACATTGCCTGCCCCAGACCTGTAATCGGCCATTTCTCCAAGAAACACAGCTTCCTTTCGTTGGAGACCAGAATCTGGAGTTGCAGGGTTGAAAAACAGATTTCTTTTTTGAAGCAGGCCTATTCATGTTCAAAGATTGTTTTGACTAAAGGAATTAATATGAATGTACTGGAGACTCACTCTGAGATTCTAAAGGGGTTGGAATGGTGGAGTTCTCTCATGTTCCCTGTCTCCATAGCTATCTTAAGATCCTTGTAGTGTGTAATAATGTATTCTTAGCTTTTGCTCAGGTCTTTTTTTGGAAACTACACAGACATAATAGCATGTTGTGTCTTTCACTTCCTACCAAATATTAGGCCAGATGGATTTCCTCTCAGGCTGAATAGTCTCAAGGTGACCTCTGTGGAAAGATTCTGGTAGAAAATAAGTGTGCTTCCCCCTGCCCCCTCCTTTTTTTCTAAAATGGGTGGGGAACCTCTGACCCGCAAGCTTCCCAAGTTAATTTTCTTACAAATGCGTTCCCTCCCTCCAGGCCCTAGAGGAACTGAAACTCCCAACCTCCCTTTCCCCAGGTGTTCCAAGGATTCCACCCAGCTTAACAATCCACCCTTTCCCCAGGTGTTCCAAGGTAAACCGTCAACTAACAATCCACCCTTCCCTCAGGGCAGTGCTTCTTCTTTGTTTTGCTAATCCAGTTTTGGTGAAGGAGGCAGTGCCTCAGCTGAAGGTCATTTCCCACAGAACATCGAGGCTACCTTTGAATTAGCCCTTTTTTCCTTCTGAAGTAAATGTTTGACCAAATATAGCAGGCTAATTTTTAACGTGATAAATTTGTATGGCCTGCAAATGATGTTATACATATCCAAATAGCCCTTGGGAAAAAAGGTTCCCCACCCTGTTCTAAAACAATACCCGTCACTAGACAGACATATACTTTCCCAAACACCACTCAGAGAGATAAGATTAATTAGATATTTAAGATTATCCTGTGAATTAATCTCTCCTCCAGTTTCCCAACCAAATCAAAGCAAAAAAAAAACCTTGGAAAGAAATGCCTAAGACAAAATCGTCAAACTCTTTTCATTCATAATGCCTTAGAGTTTTGGTATTTTGTTCATGGCACCCTATGTCCAAAGAAATACCATATGTCCACTTCATTAAGTGGTCAGGTCCACATAAGGGTAGTAGCTAGTGCAGTGTCTGGCACATGTTGTCGTGTTTTCCTTGACAATTTAAAATATCCTGAGGTGCTTCTTTGAGTGACCAAAGCACATGGTTGGGTACCCTAGGGAAGTGTAGCAACTTTCCTTTCAGAACCTCGCTGCAGAACTTACATTATGGATACATATTCTAATACCACCTTCTCTCTTCCTCCTCCATCAAAATGTGGCCTTAAGGGGAAAAACATATTAAAATACTAAACATGTACATTTTAGAAACAGATTTCTTTCATATTAAACCTTACACAAATTGAGATTTTTTGAAATTTATCTTTATTGTTCAGATTATTACAGTTGTTCCTCTTTTTCCCCCCATAGCTCCCCTCCTCCCAGTTCCCACCCCACCTTCTGTCCTTGCCCCCCGCCACTGTTCTCAGCCATAGGTGTACGATTATTGTCCATTCTCTTCACGCACCCCCAACACCCTTAACCCCCCAAAATTGTCAGTCCATTCCCTTTCTATGCCTCTGATTCTATTCACCTGTTTATTCTGTTCATCAGATTTTTTATTCACTTGATTCTTAGATTCACTTGTTGATAGATATGTATTTGTTGTCCATAATTTTTACTTTCCTTTTTCTTCAGCCTCTTCTCAAAGGATACCTTTCAGCATTTCATATTATACTGGTTGGGTGGTGATGAACTCTTTTAGCTTTTTGTTGTCTGTGAAGCTCTTTATCCGACCTTCAATTCTGAATGATAGCTTTGCTGGGTAAAGTAATTTTGGCTGTAGGTTCTTGCTGTTCATCACTTTGAATATTTCTTGCCACTCCCTCTGGCCTGTAAAGTTTCTGTTGAGAAATCAGCTGACAGTCGTATGGGTGCCCCCTTGTAGGTAACTAACTGCTTTTCTCTTGCAGCTTTTAAGATTCTCTCCTTGTCTTTTGCTCTTGGCATTTTAATTATGATATGTCTTGGTGTGGTCCTCCTTCGGTTTCTTTTGTTTGGGGTTCTCTGCGCTTCCTGGACTTGGAAGTCTATTTCTTTTGTTGCGGAAAGACCAAAAAAACTAAGCGAAGCTCTTTGAAGGAGTGGAGAAAACATGGTTTTAATCACGCAAGGTCTCCAGGAAATGTTCCAAATCAGAGCAAAATAACACTCGGGAGCCCTTCCTCATATATGCTTCCCGAGTTAATCTTATTACAAATGTGTTCCCTCCCTCCAGGCCCTAGAGGAACTGAAACTCCCAACCTCCCTTTCCCCAGGTATTCCAAGGTTACCGTGTCAGCTAACAATCCACCCTTCCCTCAGGGCAGCGATTCTGCTTTGTTTTGCTAATCCAGTTTTGGTGAAGGAGGCAGTGCCTCAGCTGAAGGTCATTTCCCCCAGAACATCAAGGTTACCTTTGAATTAGCCCTTTTTCCTTCTCACTTTCACCAGGTGGGGGAAGTTTTCTGTCATTATTTCTTCAAATAGGTTTTCAATGTCTTGCTCTTTCTCTTCTCACCCCTATAATTCTGATGTTGGTATGCTTGAAGTTGTCCCAGAGACTCCTTACACTATCTTCATACTTTTTGATTTTTCGTTTGTTTGTTCGTTTGTTTTTTTGTCTTGGCTTTTTTGGCTGGGTGGGTTTTGCTTCCCCATATTTCATATCTTTGACTTGATTCTTGCGATCTTCTTGTCTGCTGTTGGATCTCTGTATAATATTCTTTATTTCAGTCAGTGTATGCTTGATTTCTAGTTGGTCCTTTATCATATCCTTGAGGGTCTCATTAGATTTATTGAGGGCCTCATTAAATTTATCGGCAGTCTCTAGAAAATTTTTGAAAAACCTAATAACCGTGGTTTTGAACTCTATGTCCTATCATTTTCTTTCCTCCATTTCTGTCATTTGTGACCTGTTTTTTTTGTCTCTGCATTTTGGCTACTTCCCTTTCTGAGTTAGGCGATCAGAAAGGAATCAACCTCTAAGCCACTTGGTTATGAGAGTCAGCTGTGTCTAAAGTGAGAGAACTTCTGGGCTGGAGACACACTTATGGGGCAAGAGTTGTTTCAGTGGGGCTTTTGTGCTCACTGCATCTGCCCCGAGTGTGTTCCTTGTGGATCTGAGTTTTATTTAGGATGCTTCCACTCTGGCCACTGGGTGAGGGCTGGCTCTTGTACCTTTAAGGAGTTGTTGAGTTAGCCTTTGCCTTAGGCTACTCAGCCTTTTATATGCAAAAGCCTCTGATGCAGCTTGGGAGGGGCGGGGCCTTGGGGAGTTTGCAGGGCAGGGTGGGGCAAATAGCTATGGCTGCTTCTCAGCCCTGCGCTAAGAGACACTGGGTCTCTGTGTCCCGCGGTAATTGCTGCAAGCAATGCTGAGAGAAACCAGCTTTGGATTTCCTCCTGGTGCCAGTCAGTTCCCCTTCTCCAGGTGTGCGTGCATCTGGGTCCTCAAAAACTCGCCTGGAACTGGAGTTCAGAGCTGCCGAGAGCTTGTGGTACCCTCCGGTTTGAAAAAGAACCTCGTCCTCCAGCGCCAGCCCTCTCCCCAAGCCCCGTGCGCGCGCCTCCTTACCTCTGTACTTTGCTTCCGCCACTCCTCTGAGTCTCAGACTCTTTCTAGTTGTAGAATTTTCACTCAGCCAGCCTTCCTGTGGGTGTGAGTGGTGTCCGTGTTTTCTTTTCGTGGATATTCTGAAATAGTTGTTCACGGCTGCATTTATAGTGTTTACCTTATGCCGCCATCTTGGATTCTCCCAAATTGAGATTTAAAAATGATTTTAGTCTATGCAACCTTGGTTTTGCTAATAGTCCCCAGCATTTTGTTAAAACCAACAGTAGGGAAACTGAGTTCTTTGAAATGAAGGCACTTTAAAGACAGTGCGATCAGTATTTAGTGAAAATGGTAGTTAAAATTATGATTTCAGATAAAAGAATTAGTCTTGGTAATGTAGGACAATTTCTAACGACTTAGGGATAACAGGAACATTTTAAACTTATGGAGTCTGTTAAGCCATATCATATTGTAGGTGCTAATCCTGATGTATACTATATGCGGGCTTATTGTTTGACTTCAAAAAGTGTTTTTACTGTGTGGGGTCTTCTTCTGAGTCTGACCACTTGAAAAACAGAGTTAAGAAAAAGTCTGTGACCTGGTCAGGGCAGGTTATCTCAGCAGCCTTTTTTTAAAGGAACTTATTTAAGGCTGACCCTGGGCTGTCAAAAAGCCACAAACAAATTCTCAGTTGACCTCCAGCCTGGTGCTCAGTTGGTTGGAGCATTGTCCTGAACACCAAAAAGGTTGCAGTTTCCATCCCAGGTCCGAGCGTGTACAGGAGGCAACTGATCAATGTTTCTCACATTGATAGTTTTTTTCTCTCTGTGTCTCTCTCCCTCCCTCCCTCCATTCATGCCTTCTCTCTTCTCCCATCTCTCCTCTCTCCTTCTTCCCCTCTCTCCTTCTCCCTTCCTCTTTCTAAAAAAGATAAACATATCCTCAGGTGAAGATAAAAAAATGGAAAAAGTCTCAGTTGACCAAGAGGGCTTTGGGATTTAATAGCACTCTCAATGGCTTTCAAAAATTGTGCATAAATTTTTTTTTCTTTGGTTGCTTTTAAAAATCAGGTTATTCATTACTTCATAGGTATAGGTTGAATATTTATAGAAACAAGTTTTTGACTAGGTAGCATGAGTTCTATTTATTGTTTGCCCCAGTATAGAGAGATCAAAGGGAAGGGAATGAACTAAAGGGATGATTCAGTTCGGGAGAGAGATTTAGGTAGATTTCAGAAGTCCCTTCATACCTGAGGAAGGGTGGTTACCAGGGTGAAAGTAAGGCATCGTCTTGCAGATTCTTCAGAAAAGTTCTGGTTAACTTTCTGACATGATGAGGAGGACTTTGTTGAAAGATTGTGACTAGACTGGCTCTTTTCTTAAGACCTCTTTCAGTCCTGGTTGTTTCAGATTCATATGTGCACACAGCTTCAGGTATATTTCCCTGATGATTCTAATAGCAAAGTATGTGGATGAGGTTGGACTGGGTGGCCCCTGAGATTTCCTCCTAAAAGCTTGTTCCTGGCTTTAATGGAAGTTCCGTGGATCAAAGTGACAACAAAGGACATTAATTGAGTTGTTATTCCTTCCATCAATAAAATATATCATTTAGAAATATATTCTAATCTGCTAGAAATGATTTCTCATCTATGTAACTCACTAGTTGCTTTATCCAGAGAGCATCTGGAATGGTCAGATCAACACACAGATATTTGAAACCTAAAATTTCTGGGAGAACATTTTAAAGTAAATCCAGTTTTCATTGTGAACCTGGATAAAAGTATGTTAGTCAATTGCTTAATTGGAATCCTCTTATAATAGCAAGTGAGAAGAGTATATAGTATTTTTGCAGTGAATTAAGGATAAAATCATCCTCTATTTTCATTGTGTTTTACTTTAAAACACACACAGAACTTGACTTCTTATTTATCACAAATGTCCAAAATAGAGTTCATATTGATTTTCACTCTAGGGACAAATAAGATATTGAATTTTACTTTATTTTCAACATTCTGAGAAAGGTTTCTGGGGATATATCTTAAGGGAGTAGTAAAAAAAATATATAAGCTTTTTATGCAACATGGTTTTTAAAAGTATCCAACCTCACTGTCTAATAATTGGGAACTAGGTTGGTTAAGAAAGAGTATATCCACTTGATAAGATGGTTTTACTGCTATAAAAATTATGAGCAGTGTAACAGCAGAAGAAAGGCTTTCTGTTTAAAAAAGCAGAATGTGTAAGTTTGTATTTCAGTCATAGCTATGAAAAAACAAAGCTTGCAGACAGATTAGAGTGTCATAGAAAATCAAGCAATTGATTCATCAGATGCTAGAAATCAAAGCAGGAGAATTTTCTCCCTTTCCATTAACGTGAGGGAGGTTGGGAAATGTGTGGAGGAGGGGGAGCAGGTAAGTGGGAATATGAGGTCAGCGGTTCCTGTGGAATTCCCTGTGTAGAATCATGAAGATAGCACAGTAGGTGGTACACACATCCAGACTTGGGGGACATGGGGATGAAGGAGCTGGGATGCCTTTGATAGGGTTAGCGTGATGATCAGCTCACAGTTCATTCCTTCTGTTGGCTTGGTAGTTAAACTAGATATCTTTATATTAGATAAAAATACAGATTTTTAAAGATATATTTACATAGATATAATTATATATTTGTATTTATATTTAGATATAGTTACTTTCGATACATTTATTTAAATAGTAGATATTTAAGTGCTCAGACCATTTTAACTTTCAACTTGGGCTGCTTTATTATTTTGCTATTTCCTGCATGAATATCTCACTATCGAGGACATTTTGACCCCACTTGAAAGATTTGAAGTATGAATTCTATATTATGAACTAGAGACCCGGTGCATGGGGAGGGGGGGGGTCCCTCAGCCCAGCCTGCACCTTCTCCAATCTGGGACCCCTCAAGGGCAGTCAGATATCCCTCTCACAATCTGGGAATGCTGGCTCCCAACTGCTCGCCTGCCTGCCTGATTGTCCCTAACCGCTTCTGCCTGCCAGCCTGATCACCCCCTAACCTCTCCCCTGCCAGTCTGATTGATGCTTAACTGCTCCCCTGACAGCCTGATCAGCCCCAGCTGCCCTTGCAGGTCATCTTCTGGTGGCCATCTTGTGACCACCTGGGGGCAGCCATCTTGTGCAAGAGTGTTATGGTCAATTTGCATATTACCTCTTTATTATATAGGATATACTCTATGAAATCATTTGAGTAGCTTCTCTGCTGAGAATTAGAGAAATAATCTAATCTAATAAAAGAGTAATATGCAAATTAACCCTCACTCTGAGGCACCTAAGCTATGCCCACCAGCCAAGCCATGCCCACCAGCCAATCAGAGCGGCTGTATGCAAATTAACCCAGCCAAGATGGCGGCCAGCAGCCATAGAGCTAGAGCAAACAGGAGGCTTCTGTTGCACCAGAAATGGAGTTGAAACTGCCTGCCTAGGCTGGCCAGGCCTCTGCTCAAGACAACAAAGTTTCAATTATATAGGATAAATAAACCCCAGAAACCTGATTCCAGCCAGCCTCGCTGGAACATTGGGTCAATGGGAGCTGTGGGCAGCCTGAAAACGGCCTCAGCCCCTCACCCAGGCTGGCCACACCTCCATGGGGTGAGGGTCTCCATTGGGGGGCTTGGCCAGCCTGAAAACAGCCCTCACCCAGGCTGGCCAGGCATGCCAGCAGGTGGACATCCCCCAAGGGGTCCCAGACTGTGAGAGGGCACAGGCCAAGCTGAGGGACATTCCCCCCCCCCCCCCGAGTGCACAAATTTTTGTGCACCGGACCCCTAGTGACTTCTATAATGTCAAGTGAGAGCAACTTATGGTTATTTTGTAGTGAATTTAGGATAAAATAATATTTTTCCCTTTGGAAATGATTCCTTGTTATGGGGAGAATGGGTTCTCATTGTAATACCCCCCCCCCCACTCCTGCAATTTATTTATGTTTTTCTCATCTCCTGCTATGGAGGAGTTACTGGATAGATTTGTAAATTGCACCATTATTTTAGGAACCTCTTTTGTAAAGTGCTTTAAGTTGAAAGGCACAGCCTAAATTCTGGTGGTAAATATATATATAAATATGTGCCTCAGAATAAAAATTATATAGTGTGGGTAAAGGTAGGTTTATTCGTGATAATAAAGAGCTCTGTGCCAAAGTGTATTTGAATATATCAAGTAGACCACATGAATGTGTAAATAATGAAGGCCAGCAAAGTGACATTGTACCTAAGTGCAGTGTCATTGGGACAGTCCTTTGAGCTAATAAAGCTACTGTAATAATCACATTCTGCATGTCTTTTTCCATATGAACAACTGTAAACCTGCTTTTTCCCATCTCTAAATATGGGTCATGTTTTCTTATTCTATTCAGCTACCCTATGTCTTTTGATTAGAACATTTTATCCATTTACATTTACATTTATATTTAAGGTTATTACTGATAGGTACTTATTTATTGCCAATTTTTTCTTTATACCTATGTTGCTCTCTTTCTCTTGATTTTCTTCTTCTTAAAGCAGTCCATTTACCATTTCTTGCAATGCTGTGTTGGTGGTAATATACGCTTTAACTTTTTTTTTTTTTTTTTGCCTGGGAAACTCTTTATTTCCCCTTCTATTTTAAATGATAGCCTTTCTGGATATAGTAGTCTTGAATTCAGGTCCTTGCTTTTCATTACTTTGAATATTTCATGCCACTCTTCTGGCCTGAAGTATTTCTGCTGGGAAATCAGCTGACATTCTAATGGGACCTCTTCTGTTTCTCTCTTGATGCCTTTAAGATGGTTTCTTTGCCTTCAACATGTGCCATTTTAAGTATGATGTGTTTTGGTATAGGCCTTTGGGTTCATCTTGATTGGGACTCTCTGTGCTTCTTGAACTTGTGTGATTTTTTTCCTTCACCATTATAGGGGAAGTTTTCTGTCATGATTTCTTCAAAGGTTCTCTATTCCTTGCTCATTTTTTTTCTCCTTCTGGTACCCATATGATGTGGATGTTGTTACATTTCATGTCCCAAAGTTTCCTTAAACTATCTTCCTGCTTTTTAATTTTTTATTTTGGAAGCTCTAAAAGAAAAGCAATAATTTTTTTTCCCTTGTCATCATTGATTATATCCTCTGCTTCATCCAATCTTCTTTTAATACATTCCAGTGTATTTTTGAGGTCAGATATGGTACTCATCATTTCCAGATGTTTTTTGGTGGTTTCTACTTCGTTTTTCATGCTGTTGTAGTTCCCACTAAGTTCCTTGTAATTCTTACTAAGCTCCTTGAGCATCCTTATAACCATTAGTTTGAACTCTATATCTGATAAATTGCTTGCCTACATTTCATTGAGCTCTTTTTCTGGAGATTTCTCCTATTTTTTCATTTGGGGCCTGTTTCATTATTTCCCTATTTTTGCTCCCTTTGTGTTTGCTTGTATGTATTAGATAGATCTGCTATGGCTCGCAGTATTTGTGGGGTGGCTTTATGTAGTAGGTGTCCTGTGGGACCCAATGGTGCAGCCTCTTAGATCTTCTGAGCTATATGCTCTAGGAATGTCACTTATGTGTATTCTGTGAGCCCTCCTGTTGCATTTTGATTACTATTGGCATGTTTATGTTTTGGATCAACTTCAAGGTGGCTGACTGTGAGGCTTAACTCCAATCACATCAAGAAACCTGTTGTAGATCTTGACAGAAAACACACACACACACACACACACACACACACACACACAGTAACAAGGCAAAACGAGAAACAAAACAACAGAAAACAAAAAACACACCACAAAAAATCAACAAAAAAAAGTAAGGAAAGATAAAAAAGAATAATAAGAGAAAAACATGAATGAAAAGAAGAAAGAGGAAAAAAAGATCAGGAAAGGAAAACCAGAAAAAGAAAGTATCAGGAAAGAAGATAGAATTAGAAAGGAAAGAAATATGAAATATTATGGGGGAAAAAGACAAGAAAAACACAAGAAAAACAGCAAGTTAGATAAGAAAACAGTGTTGGATCCTTTTCTGAAGCTGTCCGAAGCTAGACACTTGGTCTGCAGGTTCTTGGTCTGCAGTGACAAGCAACCCACAGTGTGTGGCTCTGTCTGCTGGGACTGGCTGAGCCTGGGGAAAACCAAGCTTCACTTGAAGGCCAGTTTTACTATCACAGGGCCCAGGGGCAGGTCAGCAAACAGCCCAAGGGTCCCCTGGACTATTTCCACCTGCTCCTCACAGGTTGATGACTGCCTGGCTTAGACCCTGGAAAGCTCCTTGCAGCATCAGGAGGAGGGGGTTACTGGATTTTCTATGATGGGGAGTTGCCATTCAGACTTAAGGGAATATGGTGGGTTAGTCTGCCCTGGATTTTCCCCTGTCCTCAGCAGGATGAAGCCCCTACTAGTCAGGCAGTGGAGATAGAAAGCCCAGAGTTTGGGTCTGCAGGAGGCTGGGGGTGAGGTGTTTCTGTCAGATCTCCCAAGAGGTTCCCCTGAAAGTTGGGGGAATGGTCCTGTCCCAAAGCAAGTTGCTGACAACCCGAGATCACCCAGTCTTCTACACCCCAGCCCCTGCCTCTGATGCCTCACTAGCGTTTAACATGCAGGGGGGAGGGCATGCAGGAATCTGGAGTGTTGGGCCAGCAGCGTGCTGGAGGGTGGGGGCAGCTGCTTTTCCCCAGGCTAATGCTCTTAGAGGGGATTGATTGTTCCTCCCAAGAAAAGCGACTGCTGTGGTACGGGAGGATGGTCTAACGTAGCCATCCTGGTGGCTCTCCACACCTCTCCTCACACCTCTCCCCAAAGCCACCCAGCCCAAAGTCTCCCATGCCCCACACCACAGCCCCCGGTGAGTGTCTGTGAACAAACGTTTTGCACATTGGCTCTTTAAATGGTGGGCTGGAGGAGACAGCAAGATGGCGGCATAAGGTAAACACTGTAAATGCAGCCATGAACAACTATTTCAGAATAACCACAAAAAGAAAACATGGACACCACTCACACCCACAGGAAGGCTGGCTGAGTGAAAATTCTACAACTAGAAAGAGTCTGAGACTCAGAGGAGTGGCGGAAGCAAAGTACAGAGGTACGGAGGCACGCACACACGGGGCTCGGGGAGAGGGCTGGTGCCGGAGGACGTAGTTCTTTTTCAAACCGGAAGGAGCCACAAGCTCCCAGACGCTCTGAACTCCAGTTCCAGGCGAGTTTCTGAGGACCCAGACACATACCCGGAGAAGGAGGACTGATTGGCACTGGGAGGAAATACAAAGCGGGTTTCTCTCAGTGTTGCTTGCAGCAATTACCACGGGACACAGAGACCCAGTGTCTCTCAGCACACGGCTGAGAAGCGGCCATAGCTATTTGCTCCACCCTGCCCTGCAGACTCCCCGAGGCCCCGCTCCTCCCAAGCTGCATTAGAGGCTTTTGCATATAAAAGGCTGAGTAGCCTAAGGAAAGGCTAAATCAACACCTCCTTAAAGATACAAGAGCCAGCCTCACCCAGTGGCCAGAGTGGGATCATATTAAACAAAACTCAGATCCACAAGGAACACACTCGGGGCAGATGCAGTGAGCACAAAAGCCCCACTGAAACAACTCTTGCCCCATAAGGGTGTCTCCAGCCCAGAAGTTCTCCCACTGTAGACACAGCTGACTCTCATAACCAAGTGGCTTAGAGGTTAATTCCTCTCAGTGATCACCTAACTCAGAAAGGGAAGTAGCCAAAATGCGAAGACAAAAAAACAGGTCACAAATGACAGAAATGGAGGGAAAAAAATGACAGGATATAGAGTTCAAAACCACAGTTATTAAGTTTTTCAAGAATTTTCTAGAGACTGCTGATAAATTTAGTGAGACCCTCGAGCATATGAAAAAGAACCAGCTAGAAATTAAGCATACACTGACTGAAATAAAGAATAATATACAGAGATCCAACAGCAGATGAGAGGAACACAAGAATCAAGTCAAAGATATGAAATATGAAGAAGCAAAACCCACCCAGCCAGAAAAGCCAAAAGAAAAAAGAAAAGAAAAGAAAAAAAGAATAAAAAAGTATGAAGATAGTGTAAGGAGTCTCTGGGACAACTTCAAGCATACCAACATCAGAATTATAGGGGTGCCAGAAGAAGAGAAAGAGCAAGATATTGAAAACCTATTTGAAGAAATAATGACAGAAAACTTCCCTCACCTGGTGAAAGAAATAGACTTCCAAGTCCAGGAAGTGCAGAGAACCCCAAACAAAAGGAACCAAAGGAGGACCAT
>PVJC01016094.1:13297-34261 GCA_004026665.1 Murina feae
CAAGAGAAAAGCAGTTAGTTACCTACAAGGGGGCACCCATACGACTGTCAGCTGATTTCTCAACAGAAACTTTGCAGGCCAGAAGGGAGTGGCAAGAAATATTCAAAGTGATGAATAGCAAGAACCTACAGCCAAAATTACTTTACCCAGCAAAGCTATCATTCAGAATTGAAGGTCGGATAAAGAGCTTCACAGACAACAAAAAGCTAAAAGAGTTCATCACCACCCAACCAGTATTATATGAAATGCTGAAAGGTATCCTTTGAGAAGAGGAAGAAAAAAAAAAGGAAAGTAAACATTATGAACAACAAATACATATCTATCAACAAGTGAATCTAAGAATCAAGTGAATAAAAAATTTGATGAACAGAATAAACTGGTGAATAGAATAAAATCAGAGGCATAGAAAGGGAGTGGACTGACAATTTTCGGGGGTTAAGGGTGTTGGGGGTACGTGAAGAGAATGGACAATAATCGTACACCTATGGATGAGGACAGTGGTGGGGGGGCAAGGAAAGAAGGTGGGGTGGGAACTGGGAGGAGGGGAGCTATGGGGGGAAAAGAGGAACAACTGTAATAATCTGAATAATAAAGATTAAAAAAACATAATTGATAACAACAGAAAAAAATAAAAATAAAATAATGGTGGGCTGTGACTCCAGTGGGTTCAGCCTCTCCTTGCTAGATAGAAACCCCACCACCTTTCCCAGCTGGATGCTGCATGATCGCCTATTGCCCCTCACACTCAGGACTGGGGAGCGGTGTCTGGGGACTGGGCTTCACACCTCTCAGGGGGAATCCCCTGAGCCCAGGTATCCCTCCATTTTCTTGGGGTGCTGCCCCCCCTTTCCTGACTCCCCCTTCCTGCTAGTCTTCGCATGGCTTCTGGAGTCCTTGGGCAAAAGTCTCCTCTCCAGTTAGTCTTCCAGGGTGATTGTTCCCCAAAATAGCTGTAACTTCCAGCCTGGTTCTAAAGGCATTGTGTTGTAATGTACCCCACGAATCACACAAGGATGCCTTAAGAAGTCGAATTAGGAGTCACATTTATTGCAAATCCGGGACTACGAGAGGGCATTTTGCTCTCCAAATCTCACAGTGATAAGATGGCCACAACACTAGGTTTATATAGTCAAAAATCACAAGGTATTGATTATATCTTTGGGTTTGGAATGAGGAACCGTTCTGTATCCCTGATATAGGAACAAAAGCAGGAATGATGAACCTGGTTTGCAAAAAGCAGTTTACAGAAGCAAAATTGGGCGTGTTAGTTAAATTATATCACTGAATCAGTGGAAACACATTGCCTAGAGCCATGGGTTTTATGACCACTGAGTTGACAGGAACACATTACCTGGAACCATTGAGGTAATTTAGGATAATTGTGCTGCCCTGGTTCTCAGGTACAGAAGAATGTGCTTTCTAAAACCAGTGAGATCACAAATAATGGGATATTCAAATGAATACAGTTCAGAAAATCAAAATAACTTTTCTATTATTTTAGCAAGGAAATAACGACAGAAATCAAACAGCAGGGTTAGAACTAAACTACAATTTCTCCCTGAGATGATTGCTACCATACTTCAATTGTAAGCAAGATCCCCTTCTCCCCCACACTCCACCACCATCTTGAACCCTCTGTCAACATTTCCCAAGTTCGCCCAATGTGAAATGGAGAGCCAATGGGGCACGATGCTTGTCCCTGGCACCAGATCTGGGTGGGCAGGGCAGTCCTGGATTATTTTCTTTGGAGTCCCTTCAGAGTCGCCAGCATAAATGTTGAAAGAAATTCCAAACCAGTGGAGAGTGGTCTGCCTCTTTTCTCAGTTTCGTCTTGCCCTCCACATATGGGGGCCACTTTGTGAACCAATAGGTGGAGACTTTAAGAGCCCTTTCTCAGCAGCCAATGGAATGACTTCATGAACCGGCATCCCCTGGCACTGAGGAGATACCTAATGGCCTCTTTTGCACACTGTAAAGCCCTCTTAGGTTCCACATGCCCATCTTTCTTAAATAACCCAAGGGCTTCTCCACTTTATCAGTGGCTCTATCTCCCTGTCTTTTCCACAGATGAAATAGATAACTGGGTTTTTAAAACTGTTTTCTAATCATCTTGATTTAGTATTCACATGTGCATTTCAAAAAGTAATCTCACATTTGGAGATGAATAATTCTGTTTTTCCCAGGTAAGCACTCATTTCCCCCACAATATGTTATTGACAGGCATAAGCAAATTCTATGTTAGAACAAATTTCTTCATAGAAATACATTTTAATATAAGTGCCATGTCCTTCCATTCTCTGCTCTGATTTTTTTCATCAATGTGTGTGCCATTACATTTTCTTATGCTGTAGCATTTATTTTGAGACATCACATACTTTGTAAGTATAGGTAGCTACCAAAAAAATTAAATTGAGTGTTGTTTCTATTTTAGCTAAAGAAGTCAGAAATCCTGTCCAGCTTGGGTGGCTCAGTGGTTGAGCATCGACCTATGAACCAGGAGGTCAGTTTGATTACCAGTCAGTGCACATGCCCAGGTTGCAGGTTTGATCCCCAGTGGGGGGCATGCAGGAGGCAGTAGATCAATGATTCTCTCATCATTGATGTTTCTGTCTCTCGCTTCATCTGCCTTCCTCTCTGAAATCAATAAAAGTGCATTAAAAAAAAAGTCAGAGGTCTGAAGAGGTATATTTCCTCTGAATTATAATTATGGTATATACCTAATTGATAGAATAAGTTACAGTACAAAGAAGCTGCGTTCTCAAATACCAACCTGAAAAGTTATTTTAGGGAGAACAATGTATAATAACATTTTTTTCTTCAGATATTAAGATTATCCTATATAATAAAAGGGTAATATGCAAATGGACCACAACAGCAGAACAACTGGGAATGACTGGTCACTATGACATACACTAACCACCAGGGAGCAGACACTCAATGCAGGTGCTTCCACCTGGTGGTCAGTGCGCTCCCACAGGGGGAGCTCTGCTCAGCCACAAGCCAGGCTGACCACTGCCAGCACAGTGGTGGTGGTGGGAGACTCTCCCACCTCCTCAGCAGCACTAAGGATGTCTGACTGCCAGCTTAGGCCTGATCCCCCTGGGAGTGAGCCTAAGCCAGAAGGTGGACATACCCCAAGGGGTCCCTGTGAGAGGGCACAGGCCGGGCTGAGGGACCCCCCCCCCCCACAAGTGTACAAATTTTTGTGCACTGGGCCTCTAGTTTTTAATAAAAAGTTATTATCTAGCATTTTTGAAAAGAAATAGTGAAAAAATGTACAAACCTCAAAACTCTTAGTGTTGAAGACTTGGGGATGATGAGGGATTTATTAATATAAAAGGGAGGAAAATACTTCCTTTGGGGAAAAATTAAAATTTAAGCATTTATATATGCCACCTAGATGTTATTGAAGATTCTTTGGAAATAATGTAGAGAAAAAATCATTTTATAGCCTAACTAGGGCATGAAGATTTTCTTTTTTTATATCAAGGACAACTGTTTTCCTTCTCTAGCCCAAGAGAGTGAAAAATTTCTTCCCTCAGTGAAAACCCAAAGACTGGTCAGTGCTCTATCCTGCTTCAACGGATCCTTTCATAGTACCTCTTCACTCTCCCGTGTGACACACTCCTGTGCAGTTCCAAGGTCTCGGTTTTCTTTCCTTCTTTTCCAGCAGGTATTTTATTTTATTATTATTTTTAAATTAAATTTTTATTTTTGAAAGTATTACATATGTCCCCCTTCTCCCCATTAACCCTTCTAGCCCGCCCCCACCGCCTGCACCAGACCTTCACCACCCATGGGTTATGCATATATGCATACAAGTTCTTTGATCCATCCTCATCCATCCGCCGTCCCCTGCTTTTCCTCTGAGATTCCACAGTCTGTTGCATGCTTCTGTGTCCCTGGATCTATTTTGTTCATCAGTTTATTTTGTTCAATAGAGTCCACATATGAGTGAGATCATGTGGCGCTTGTCTTTCTCTGACTGGCTTATTTCATTTAGCATAATACTCTCCAGGTCCCTCCATGCTGTCTCAAAGGGTAAGAGAGCCTTCTTTTTATTGCTTGATGTGCAGCCTATCAAAAGGTTTGACCTTTTACTTGATGGGCAGTTTTAACTCTCAGGAACAGCTTCTAAGATTGGCTGGACTACGGCTTATTACCATTGCACTTTTGTCGTCTTCGCCCAAGAGCCCTTACCTGGGGATCAGGAGCAATGCCACTGCTCGCATACCTTCCTTAGTAAAAAGTCTGTTGGAAAAAGACCCCACTCTGACCTGTGAAGTACTGATAAAAGCTATTGCTGCAGAGTATGCTGCTTATCATCAGATTGAAAATCATATCAACCTAATAAACCCAACAGACAAGGCACTGTTTCCTGGAATAAATAGCAAAGCCGAAGAGCTACAAACCTGGGAATGGATCTACAGCAAACTCCAAAGTTCAGTGTAAAAACTTCCTTTAATGTGTTACAGGAACAGTCACACTTGGAAATTAAAGTATTCATAGATGTAAAGTATGGAAGAATTGAAATCTGTAACCTTGAAGCACCTGATCATTGGTTGCCACTGGAAATATGTGGCAAATATAATTCAAGTTTTCTTGGCAGTAAGTTTTGTCCAGTTGAGACTACCATGCTAACAATTATATTACATCAAGCATGTCAAACTCAAAGGCTAACACAGGCCAAATAAATGAGGCATGTGGCCCATGGCCCACGAGTTTGACATGCTTGTATTACATAGAACATGTCCAGAAGATGAGCTACATGGTAAATGGAATATTCTCTGTGAAAAAAGTTTAAGGGCATAATGTGATTGCAAGTAAATTGTGTAATGTTGGCAACAGGTTCAATGAGAAAATAAAAATGTTCAGTGTACGTTGTATGTCTCTTAAAATTAAAAGGGCCTAGTCTCCTTCGGCAACTTCTCCCCATTTGCATCTATCAGCTATCCTCATCCCACCGCAGCTGAGCCATCGGCATAAATGTGAGCACTTACAATAACCTCATTCTAGTTTCTTCTTCTGAAGCAGTTACTTTGTAATGTCATATATTTAAGCCTGATAAACATCCTTACTATCAACATTTAATTGATTCACGATTACAATTAATTATATTTCTGAAACAATCAAGCATCCTACAATTAAAAATAATTGATTCATTAGCATACCCTCTTACTTGACAATTACACACATGCATTATTTATGTAATTGCACACGTTTACATTTCATCATTCCACATCTGATGCTCTTGTTACAAAGCTACTAAAACTCCCCAGCTTCCTTTCTAATCTTCCTGTGGCTAACGCTGAGGTAGCGTGCTAAGTCCATTCAGATGGGCCCAGTGAAAAGTCGGAAGTTACCAGGAGCAGTGCATTGACCTTACAAATCAAAAGCCTAAGAAGCAGGGCAGTTCAAAGGAATAATTAACTTATTCACCTCTGAACTTTTCAGAGGAAGATGAGAGAGCCCAGATTATTTGGGATCCAATGGTGTATTTTACCATTTAAGCAGAATGATGACGTCATCGAGGCAAAAGCCTTCACACTGAGATGTGGGTGAGTGAAGGGAAAGAAACAAGAAACCAGATGACCCCCCCCCCCTTGCAGCCTGTGTGGTCACAGCCGGGGGATGGGAGCCCCTGGCCCCATGAGAAGCAACATCAGGTGGGTGACCATGAGATGAGGTGTTAGGAGCACCCAGGTCAAGTGGCAACCAGAGGCCAAAGGGCTGGGGTGTGGAGGACAGTGGGCAGGAGGCCAACCCTAGTGTGGACCTGGTCTGCAGTCAGGACCCTCTCCCTCCCCAGTCAGCTCCTAAAGTGGCTACTTCATTTCTTAACCAAAAATAAGACACCGGTTTTTCTAATTTTCCTATTCATAAATCCTACATTCAGAGGTGTGGATCATAGGGGAAGCATATGCACTAGTTATATTTAAAACCAACATATCATGAAGTATTAAAATTCTGAACCTACATGGCATTTGTTCACATTATAGGGATGACTCTGCCACTGTCCTCATCTTCACTTGAAGGATGTGTCTTTGTCTGGTTGTAGGGACCTCACTCAAATGAGAACCTTTATTCCAGGTCCAATTTTCAGTCCTGTTCTAAGCAGGCAGAAGAGCCCAGAACCGTCCACACTGGGAAAGTGAAGTTGACAGAAATGTATATTGCTGAGCTTCTTGCTCTTGGTCAGCTTATGACCATATTGAAGAGCCGCCAGGTTTCACAAGACAAGAGAAGGGAAGGAATTTGGGGAAATACTGGGGAAGAATTAGCAGGTGTCATAAGAGGGGAATGAGAACATTAATAGAAGAGAAGGAGGGAAATCCTGGGGAGTCCGTATATGATGGATTTATGTGGAAGGAGGAAAAGGTGATAAAATCTAGGGGAACTGACAGATGTCATAAAGAGGGTATATCATTTTATTATCTATATACCAGGTGTCAGCGTATTATGATGGGTGGGTGAAATCTGGCCTATTGCCTGTTTTCATATGGCCCATGTGATAAGAGTAATTTTTATACATTTTTAAAAGTTAGAAAACAATTAAAAGGATATTTTCATACATAAAGATAATATGAAATTAAAATTCCAGTGCCCATAATTAATATTTGAGTAGAACTCACACATGTACCTTCATTTATAGATTATCTTTGGGTACTTTCATGTTACTATGGTAGAGTTGAGTAGCTATAACCAGGATGGTATTGTCTACAGAGCCAAAACTATCCTATATAATAAAAGGCTAATATACAAATTGTCCCCTTGGGAGTTCCACTGAGAGACCAGGCTTTTGATTGCTCACTATGATGTGCACTGACCACCAGGGGGTGGCACGGAACATGGCAGATGACCAGCTGCAGCAGGGATTGCTGAGGGAGCAACGGGAAGGAGAGGGCGGGGAGGCAGGGAGGTGGGGAACCACAGAGTGGTAGCGCTGGAGTGGGGGGGGAAGAGGCAGGGAGATATGCAAATTAAAACAACAATGAGGTATCACCTCACCCCTGTCAGAATGGCTATCATCAACAAATCAACAAATGACAAGTGCTGGTGAGGATGTGGAGAAAATGGAACCCTCCTGCCCTGCTGGTGGGAATCCAGACTGGTGCAGCCATTATGGAAAAAAGTATGGAGTCTCCTCAAAAAATTAAATATCGAACTGCCATTTGACCCAGTGATCCCACTTCTAGGACTATATCCTAAGAAACCCGATACACCAATCAGAAAGGATATATGCACCCCTATGTTCACAGCAGCACAATTACAATAGCTAAGATCTGGAAATAACCCAAGTGCCCATCAATAGATGAGTGAATAAAAAAGCTGTGGTACATTTACACTATGGAACACTATGCAGCAATAAAAAAGAAGGATCTCTTACCCGTTGAAACAGCATGAGGGGACCTGGAGAGTGTTATGTTGAGTGAAATAAACCAGTCAGAGAAAGACAAGTATCACATGATCTCACTCAAATGTGGAATTTAATGAACAAAATAAACTGATAAACAAAATAGACCCAGAGACATAGAAGCATGGATAGACTGTGGAATCTCAGAGGGAAGATGGTGGGTGGGTGGGAAGAGATTAACCAAAGACCTTGTATGTATATATGCATAACCCATGGACACAGACAATAGGGTGGTGAAGGCCCGGGACAGGGGAGAGGGTAGGCTAGAAGAGTTCAATTAGGGAAAAAGGAGGACATATGTAAGACTTTCAATAAGATTTAATTTTAAAAAAAGAAAAGAAAAACACAAAACATTACTAAGGGAGCCCTAGCTGGTTTGGCTCAGTGGATAGAGCATCAGCCTGGGGACTGAAGGGTCCCAGGTTCGATTCTGGCCAAGGGCACCTGCCTGGGTTGTGGGTTAGATCCCCAGTAGGGGGTGTGCAGGAGGCAGCCGATCAATGATTCTCTCTCATCGTTGATGTTTCTACCTCTCTATCTCTCTCCCTTCCTCTCTAAAATCAATTAAAAAAAAAACATTACTTAAGGGGAAATAAAAGGAGTAGACAGACCATTTCTTCTGCTGACAGCTCATTTCATTTCCTGAGTCTTCCTGTTCTCCCACACTAATGAAAATGTACTTACCTATGTAAAATCTGATGGTACCAGGTAGGATGATTTTTTTAAAAAGATAATAATTCTTCCAATCAACCCCAACTCTATTTCCTAAAAATCCAACTTCAGTGTAACAATATTACCTGTGAGCTTACATCCTATTATTTTAAAACTAGAGGCCCGGTGCACAAAAATTTGTGCACTGGTGGGGGTCCCTCAGCCCGGCCTGTGCCCTCTCACAGTCTGGGACCCCTTGAGGATGTCCACCTGCTGGCATGCCTGGCCAGCCTGGGTGAGGGGCTGATGGCTGTTTGCAGGCTTGCCAAGCCCCCCAGTGGGAACCCTCACCCCATGGGGGTGTGGCCAGCCTGAGTGAGGGACTGAGGGCCATTTTCAGGCTGCCCACAGTTCCTTCAGGGTTTGAGTCCCTACTGGGGTGCCTGGTTGGAAGTAGGTATCTGAGATTTATTTAACTTCTATAATTGAAACTTCTTTGCCTTGGTCCCCTGCTCAAAGCCTGGGTTGCCCCTGGCAACCCAAGGTCCCAGCTCGACAGGTATCTGGGGTTTATCTTCTATAATTGAAACTTTGTAGCCTTGAGTAGAGTTCAGGGCCCACAGGGCCCTGGCTTCTTCCATTGTCCAGGGCAACTCCAGCTCCATGGCTGCCGCCATCTTAGTTAATTTGCATATTTTCTCCTGATTGGTTGGTGGGAGTGACCTGTGGGCATGGCTTGTGAGGGCTAATTTGCGTATTACTCTTTTATTAGATTAGATTAAAAAATACGATAAAGTAGGTTTCCATTCCACCCCCACAATCAATTATCTATAACACTTAAACATCTAATCTAATAAAAGAGTAATATGCAAATTAACCCCACACCATTACACCTAAACCACGCCCACCAGCCAAGCCACACCCACCAGCCAATCAGAGTAGTGGCATGCAAATTAAACCAGCCAAGATCGTGGCTGGCAGCCACAGAGCTAGAACAAACAGGAAGCCAGAGATGGAGGAAACTGCCTGCCTAGGCCAGCTGTGGCCTCTGCTCAAGGCAACAAAGTTCCAATTATAGAAGCCACGGAGCTGAAGCAAACAGGAGGCTTCATTGCCTGCTGAGACTGGCTGTGGCCTCCACTCAAGGCAACAAAGTTTCAATTATAAAAGATAAATAAACCCCAGAAACCTGCTTCCAGCCAGCCTCGCTGGGACCTTGGGTCAATGGGAGCTGTGGCCAGCCTGCAAACAGCCCTCAGGCCCTCACCCAGGCTGGCCAGGCATGCCAGCAGGTGGACATCCCCCAAGGGGTCCCAGACTGTGAGAGGGCACAGGCTGGGCTGAAGGACCCCCCCGAGTGCACAAATTTTTGTGTACCGGGCCCCTAGTCATATATAAGTAGGAAATTGTCATGTTCCAATAGAAATTTTTTAAAAATTTGATTTCCTGATTGGCAGACAATTAATGAGTGTGTTAAAGCCTTTTTAAATTTCTTTGTATGAGTTGCCATGACCCAGTGATGCCGCCCGATGCACCAGAACATCTGTCCCCTTTTTTGAACCTTAGTATTCTTTTTAAAGAACATGTAATTCTGATATTTTAGCAATTGTGTTTGAAATATAACTTGAGACTCATCCCATTTATAATTTTCCTAAAATATTTATATGGAGATTTGGAAATGCATATGTGAATTTTTCTTGTATAAACTTCGGCTGAAAAAATGTTGCACTAAGGAATATACAAGTACTATGGCATTAGTTAATTAAAAATCAAGAGGTGTTCTATCAAGAAAATGTTCTATCAAGATCAGAGAATCTGTCTGCAGAAGTGCGTGTTATATCTTAGGTGCTACTCAGAATGCACCATGGGGATGATGACTGTGTTCTAGTTGTATAATGCTTTTGCACACGTATTCTTCAAACCCATCCGTTCAGTTTAACAATAACCCACAACCTTTGGACCAACTTAAATTCCGTCCTTTCAAAGATTGTCAAATGCTCAGCATCTCTCTGCTGCCAGCTTCCCACAGACCTTTACCCAGACTCTGAAGCCCATTGGAATCATCTTTTTCTAAAGATCATTTACTTTCACTAGTGAAAGGATCTTTTTGTTTTATTGAAGAAGAAGGGAATGTTCAGAGAAACTAAGAAACCATGCACCCTGTGGTCCCGATGTTTGGGCACTTCTTGCAAATAGAGGCTCTGAGCTTTTACAAATGGGCATGGCAACTCCCCCCAGAGCCAGGGCAGGCTTATTTACAGATTTGAAAATAGAGAGTTTCCCTCGGAGTGAAGGAAGACAGGCTTGTTTATTCTCTAAGACAATAAAGACATCTCCCTTCAAAGTAAAGGGTGGACTTGCTTACCACACATTGGAGAGATTCAGGTTTCCTGAGTTCCTGTAGCACGCTCATAGGGCATATTCCTTTTCTACAGCCTAACCCACGGCATGTGAAGGCACCTGTGTGGGTCCAACTAAGTCCCCTCATGGGATATAGAAGTAGAGAAACAGCAAGGGGCTGAAGTTCTATACAGGTTGGGGCTGGATGGGAGAGTAGAGGAGAACGGTGACAGGGGCAAGTACATGCCAAGTCACAGATGAAATTTCTCAGGTCTCAAGTCCTTCAGGTGCTTTCATGTAAGAATAGGGAAATCATGTCCATTATACAAGGTTGAGTGAGGGAGGTCTGACTCATGAGTGGCAGGAAAGCTCAGGCTATGTGGAGTTCTAATGGCCCCATTGACCATTGATCTTATATAATATCCTCCTTGAGTGTGAATAGACCTGTAACACAATGAGATATCAATGCCAAAAGGGATGCCTGAAGATACGATGAGGTGACTGTTCAGTTGATTGTGAGTGAATAAAAAATGAGATTTCTGGGTTATGACTGAAGTGGGCCATCTGAGCACAGAAGCCATTCAAACACAATTTTCTCTGATTGGCGACATAGGGGAAGTCAAGAAACTCAAAGCACCAGAAAGACTCATTGTGCTATTGCTGGTTTAGGAGATGACGGGGCCTCATGCCAAGGCCTGCAGCCCAGGGTGGCACCTGAGCTGACAGCCAGAGCAAGGGGGCCCCTGCTGTTGTCTACTGTGTGGTCTCATGGCCATCAACAGAGACCTCTTCTTAAGCGATCCCAGTACTGGCCGGGACCAGGCTATGTTTAAAAGACTTTGTGATGACGTTAGAAGGGTAGGAAAAGGAAGATGAATTACCCTGAGATGTGGACACTCTTGAATCTGAAAGCCCAGACCACAGCCCATCCCCGAAGGATGCTTCTCTGCCTGGTCCACAGCCTGATGTCATGCACCAGGGGTCAGTTAATCTCACCACAACGTTCGTCCTCTAAAACAACGCTTCTCAAACTTCAATATGCACTTAAGTCACTTGGAAATCTTGTTTAAATGAACATTATGATTCAATTGGACCTAAGACTCTGCATTTCTAAAAGGCTTGCACGTGATGCTGAGGATCTTATTTAGAATATCAAAGCCTAGAGTATGGTGCCCCTCGCACTAAGAATGCCAGGTCAAATACTAAGAGAACTGGAGAGAAGAAAGGAATTCTCTTCTGTTACATATATTTATCCAACTCTTGGACACATGTAGCTTTGTTTCACGTTGCTCTCCTGCATTTTTGTGAGAATTGAACTTACCTACTAGAGTACAGTGTGTAGAATTCTTGTCTTTAGCCTTTATAAGTATCCAATCCAAAATATTGTTTTCCAAAGTTACTTGCATCAGCTTATTTTTTCCAACCTCTTCCAGTATGGTTGTGTGATTCATTGTGAAAAAGTTAAATTCATTCGGTGTCATTTGCATTCTATCTTGGGTTCCTCCCAATTTTATTGAAATGTCATGCATCTTAAATATATACAATTTTTATTTGTTGATTATACCTCAATAAAGCTAGGAAAAATAATTTTAAAAAGGCTATTCAATGAATAGTCTTTTAAGAAGTGAATCGGAAAGCCCAGACCACAGCCCATTCCCAAAAGATGCTTCCCGGTCTGATCCACAATGTGATTTCCTTATGCAAAATAAATTAGCTTTGACATCTTACTAAAAATGAGGTTTAAAATGGATCGTAGAGCCCTGACGGGTTTGGCTCAGTGGATAGAGTGTCGGCCTGTGGACTGAAGGGTCCCAGGTTTGATTCCAGTCAAGGGCACATCCCCAGCAGGGGGTGTGCAGGAGGCAGCTGATCAATGTTTCTCTCTCATCGATGTTTCTATCTCTCTCCTTTCCTCTCTGTAAAAAAATCAATAAAATAGATTTAAAAAAAATAAAAAATGAAATGGATTGTAGATTTAAATATGTAATGCAACATTATAACACTTGGAAAAGAAAATATAGGAGATAATTTTGTGACCTTGAGTTTACCAAAGATTTTTTAAAAATTTATAAACTATATTAGAGAACAAATGGATAAAGTTGAACATGATCAAAATGAAAGTTTTTGCTCTTCATGGGACACTGTCTTTTCATAAGAAAATATCTCCAACTATTTCTAAAGAAGAAATTTTATCTAAAATACATAAAGAACTCTTATATCCCCATACCAAGACAAACAATTTAATACAAAATGGGCAAAAGATTTTACCAAAAAAGATACACAGAGGCAAATTAACATATGAAAATTTTCTCAACATCATTCATTATTGGAGAGATGCAGGTTAAAATCACAATGAGATGTTACTGCACACCTATTAGAATGGCTAAAATTTTCAACCCATGTTTCGAAAAAACAGTGTTTTAGGTTATTATTAAAATTGAATTTACCTTGCAATCTATTAATAGGTATTTCTCCCAAACAGAGATACAAAAACACGCATACAAAAACTTGTAGCCAAATGCCTGATAAGCTGTCCACACTATTCCTTTCTTTGAATTTCACACATTTGCTTACATAATCTTGGAAAACCCATGCAGTAAGGACCTGCTTACCTTTGCATAACATAGTGTTTTCTTTTTTTCCAACATATTTTTATTGATTTTAGAGAGAAGAAGGGAGAGGGATAGAGAGATACACTGATGAGAAAGAAACATTGACCTGGGGGTCAAGCCCACAACTAATCCTCACTCAAGGATGTTAGAGAGAATGGAAGGGAGGGGGGTGAGAGAGAGAGAAACAGTGATGTGAGAGAGACACATGGACTGGTTGCCTCCTGCATGCTCCCTGACTTGGGCCAGGGATGCAGCCTGCAACTGAGTTCCCTGCTCTTGATTGGGAATTGAACTCATGATCCTTCAGTCCTCGGGCTGATACTCTAACCACCTAGCAAAACCAGCCAGGGCAGGCAGCCTTTTCTTAATTTAACTATTAACTCAGTATTTCCAAAGCATATATAAGCAACAAAATTAAACAGGAAGGAGAGAGTAATATCACTTTGTGGTTTTGTTCTTCCTTTCCTCAGTTCTTCATGAGACTCAGCTACATGCCCCAATCTTGGGTGCATTGAGATAAACTGTGTCTTTCCAAAAGCATCCCATTTGCTTTATGAGTTAGAATGCATGTCAGCATTTTATATCCAAACAGCTGAGGCAGCCTAAAAGAAGTCTGTCCCCTATCTCAGGTACCCTTGAGCTGTCAGCAACCCCAGAGGAGTATGGATGCTAGAAGAGGAAATTACGGGGAATTCAGATATTAGATAGAACAGAAAGTTTCTCATACACATTTTTAAAAATTGGGTGCGCCAGGCCCATTTGAAAAATTTTGGCAAAGGTCCCATCCCCCTTTCAGATGAGAGAATTGACCAAATACTTTCTTTTTACACAACTTATTAGGCTGGAAAGGTGACAACAGCGAGGTAGTGATAGTACGATGATCTAAAAATACTTCATTTCATTAAAATTCTCCTTCTTCACCACATAAATGGTGCTTTTCAAATAAAATATCACCTATTCATTTTTTTTGTTCATTCAATTACTATTTATAGAAATCCTGCCAGATGTTAGGACTTCCCAAGGGCAGCCTTGATTGAGGCCGGAATATCTCCAGGCCCCAGCACAGGAAGCCTTCTGAGACGCTTTCTCTCCTAGAACTCAGGAAAGTCATTTCACTCAGCGGCAATAGGGATAGAGAACTAATCATAAAGCCCATGCAATGGTGTGGTTCTCAAACTGTTATTGTCTGGTCTGTGGTGAGGTAAAGATGGAAAGCAGAAATAAGATTTTAGAAAACTTTAAAACAATTTAATAGATGAGTTTTGTCTATGGCATTTAAACTTCTAAAAATGAGTTTGTAATATATACACTTTTTTGTTTTATATTTTGTTTGTAGTCATTCTTTTTTTAAAAAAAGACTAACTTTTAGAATAATTTTAGACTTACAGAATTATGTGAATGTGGAGGAGCTCCATAAATTACTTGGAATTTTTTCTGCAAGAAATACTGGTCTTTGCGTGCATATTAATAGGTTAATATAACATTATAAATTATTATAAATATTGTCATAAATAAATATTAATACTACATTAGCATATAAGTCCTTATATCCTAAGTGATTCACGGATATTTGCATTATACTGTGAGTTACAATCCAATACTACCTAATTTCTTTTGTTGCTGAATTCCTCCCAGCTTTGGTCCTAGGGAGTGTTTCTGTTGGCTCCTCTGTTCCATTGACACAACCCCAATATCTTTACATTTAACTTTACATTTCCTTACTGTCTGGCACACTAAGACTCTCGAATTTTATTTTATATATTAACTTCTGTCTTAGGTTCAACCATTTCTTCAAGAAGCTCTTGTTCCTTTTATTGGAGAGTGACATTAGAACCAAGACCAAGGTACAAAAGATGTCCCAGTTTTTGACTTTCATATTCCTCTTCCCCCAGACTTATGGAGGTATAACCAGCATACCCAAATGCACATAATTAATGCATACGATTTAAGAGGCTGCCCATATGTAAACACTTAGGTTGCCATCACCACACCCATCACCTCTGAGTTCCAATTGCTAGCCCCCCAAGTATCAGGGTTCCATTGGAATTAGCCCTTTTTAGCCTTCTCATTATGACCGTGGAATTTTTATTCTTTATTCTATTTATGTGGTGTCTTACATTGATTGATTTGCATATGTTGACCTTTCCTGGCATCCCAGAAATAATTCCCATTTGTCATGGTGTATGACCCTTTAATGTTCTGTTGAAATCGGTTTGGTAACACTTTGTTGAGGATTTTTACATCTGTAATTATCAAGGTCACTAACATGCAGTTTTCTTTCGTTGTGGTGTCTTTACCTTGACAGATTTTTCTCTTCATCACAAGAATCCCACAAAAGAGTGGCAACCTCCCTAAGACTGCAGCCTCCTGCAGTTTCTCACTATTAACCCCCATCCACACTCAGCATTCCACAATTTGTCACAATTACCATTTAAAATTCTTAAGAGCTCCAGGCTCCAGCAGCTCCGGCTCCCGCAGAAATGAGAAGGCCCTGCGCTCTGGAGCCTCGGCAGGTATCAGGGTTTTGAGCCCAGGAAAAGGTGGTTTTCAAATTGTTCTGACTTTTTTCTTCATGAAGAGTAACAACTTCTAACGCTCTACATTTCAGCTGTTACCACAGTCCAAGTAGTTAAAGTTTTTATGGTCCAATTTAGATTGCAAATTAAAGAAAATAGCCAGTCCTCCGGCCAGTAATGTCAGAAGTGCTGTTATAGTAGCACCAGGGGCTAACAGTAACCCTCGATGCGGCTGGTGCCACACCATCAGGAGGCGGGTGCAGCAGAGGGTGTGGAGACCAGTGTTTTGTCTGCACACGACGTGAATCCTATGTGATCAGGACCTACATACTCATCGCAAATGTGCTGATGGGGACGTTCCTGCAGTCATTGTCCCAGGGGCCTGAATGAAACAGAACAAAGGCAGCACCTAGATTTTCTCCCTCACCCACTGACTCCTTAGTCTTGCTATGAGACTGGAACACAAAAATGCACAAGTATTGAGTCAAATATTTATTTCTACTGTCTGGGACTTCAGGCCATTGGACACAAAGAAAGCCTGAAATGAGGGCGAGGAGGAGGGAAGCTCAAAAAGAAGTCCGGTTTGAGCGTGTGCGAAAATATTCCTTTCCAGTGGGTCCTCACTTGGTCCCACGATGAGCTGCATCCCAAATTCGGGCCGCTGGCTCCCACTTGACCTAATTCTTTTCTTTCTTTTAAAAATTGATTTCAGAGGGGAAGGGAGAGGGAGAGATAGAAACAGCAATGATGAGAGAGAATCGTTGATCAGATGTCTCCTGTATGCCCCACACCAGGAATCGAGCCTGCAACCTGGGCATGTGTCCCAGCTAGAAATCAAACTGTGACCTTCCGGTTCATAGATCAATGCTCAACCACTGAGCCATGCCCACTGGACTCACCTAGCTCTTGAACTTGCAGATATAGGGTAACTTCTGAATACAGTTATAATCTTTCCATTTCAGAAATTCTGAGGAGAGAGAAGAAGTAAAGTGAATGGGACTGGTGGAGCTCAGGGCTCAAAGGAGCGACATCCCAGACTCTGGCCAAGGACTCAAAGCCCCGCCCTCATCATCACCAGTGACCCTCTCCAGGGGAAGGAAGCTCACTGAAAGGAGATGGGAGATGACAAATCAACACTGCATTTCTTGGCTCAGGAGAGTTCCCTGAAGGTTAGGCCCAGAAACGGGGACGAGGGGATGTAAAAAGGTTGGCCAGAATGTAGCTCTTCTCTTTCTTACCTGAGCTTCGTGACAGGCTTCCACAGTAGCCAGGATTGGAAATGGTGGCAGGATTTCTCTCCCAGGCAAGGTAATCCAGCACATCATTATTACTCCACTCCCATCCACCTGCATTGAGTTCATAGCCCTACGGAGTAGAGGACGGAGCCAGGTAAGGTTGAGTGGTCATTAGAGTTCTCCATGCATGATCCCCTGAGGTGAACACCTGATCCCCTCCTCAGGATCATGGAATTTGGTCTGCTATTCCATATGTTGTCACAGAGCTTTCCTCTTTCCTAATTCCTTGCTCCTATTGGTAAATCCAAAAGTCAATAATCATAAAGATCAAGGGAACCCACTCAAAGTTACTGGCTGGACAACAATTGGCAGTGAATTTATAATTACACCCTGAACCTCAAAGGCAATGGCTATTCTACAAGGAAAAATGCATCTCATCTTCATGTAGGATTCCTCACTAAAGCTCAGAGAACTGAATTACAGGGTATCATGTCTGAATGGTATACAAATCTGGACAAGAGGCAGGTTAACTTCAGCTGGAGACTACTGACCTCACAGAACTCAGCTCTTCACCTGGCCGCAGGTCCTCCCTTCCCCATAAATGTCCCTACAGACCTCTAAGCTCTGGAGCTCTCTGGGCAGGCACAGGGACAGGGAGTGGACCTGAATGGCCATAGCAGCTTCAGAGACAACAGACAGGCGATGTCATCGCACCTGTGTGGGATCATGAATCCCAATCCAGACGTTTGCGTAGTTGTTCAAATTTCTCTTGACCAGAGAGGCCAAGAAGGATGCCTCGGCCCCATTGAGCACAGACACAAGGAATCCCGAGGGTCGCTTCTGGCAGGCAATCTGTGTGGGGAAGAGAGAGACTGAGGAGGAGGAGGTTGAGACGTCACTGGGGTAGGGCAGGGCTGAGGGGTAAAAAGAGGTGTGTATGTAAAATGAGAATGAGGCTGCTCATTCTCACTTCCCCAAAAAGTCTGGAAAATGGAGACCATCCCCTCTCCCTCCTGCCTCTAATGTAATATTTCTACCTGTAAATGCACCTACTCACATCTGCCTCAAACCAGGATTTTGGTGTCTTAAACAAAGCATAGCAGTAGAAGCGATAGTAATAGGAGCCTTCGGGACAGTTGCTCTGTGCAGCGCTAAGTTCCTTCTTGGACTCTTCACCTGGGGTGGATGGAGGTAAGAGAGAAATGGAGTGAAACAAAGTGTGAGAATGGGTGTTGGGACTGACCGTGGGAATATTTGTGAGCCATGCTTGGGGGAACGAACACCAAACTCTTGCCTACCTCTCATCATTTCCAACGCTTTCAGGATTTCATCTTGAACTAGCTCCATTAAATGAAGAAGCATCCCGTTTTGTTCTACCCTCCCCCTTTATTCAAAAGTCCAACCCTTCCCCCACTCTGAGCTGACTGTTCTCACACCAATCTCTCCAGTCATTCTCCTGCTTCTCTCACTACTGACCCTTCCTGCTTTCCCTCTTCATCCTGCCAAAGTCCACTCACAAAATGAAAACCATCTCATTCCACTGTTAATGGACCGCTGTGGTGCCCCCCCACCATGAGTTACCCTGAAGGAAGGAGTGACGGTGGAGGAATGACAGGCAGTTTCACTGTGTGAGTAGATAGCTCACCATTGCCACATGCATCACACAGGAGGCTTCCTCCACCTTTTGGCCCTGAGCGTTCACAGGGAACCCAGTGCTTGAGGCAGAGAAATCTCACCTTGCACCTGAGATAGGAGCACCAGGCAGGAGAACAGCATCCAGGACACGCTGGGCAGGGCCATGGGGAGCAGCATTGTACAATATCTGTGACTTGAAGAAGTAATCAGAGATCGTTAAAGAAGTGCAGTCAGAGAGAGGGCACGTAGGGATCTCTCAGTTCTCCCTCTTGTCTTTTCATTTGACAACACTCCTAGGAATACTCCTTGGTGACATCTACCCCCTTTTATGATTCTGGAAATAATTGCAGAATGTGTACACTCTCTTACCCCTAAGACTGATATTCTTTGAAGACCAGAATCCTCCTATAGCCTTTCCCCAAATGCCTGAGGCTCTCACCTCCTCGTGGCTCCCACTTACCTGTTTGCAGGTATCTAGGATGGTTGGTCAAGTCAGAAAAGACTAGGGTTTTATAAGAGAGTCCGAGGGTATGGCCTTGAAATGAACAGCAGGCATGTGGACCAGGATAGGGATACCGGGAAAGGGCTTGGCTTTGGTTCAAGGAGGTTTGTGCCGTGGGTAATAGACTATTTGGGGCAAGGGCTGGGAATTGCTCCAGATATTACTTCTTTTCCGTTAGCAGGCCAGCACTTTCCTTAGGAGCAGGTGCAGTTTGGACTTTATCATTCTATGCCCAATTTTCTTATTCTGAAAAACTTCCTGGAATAAAAGTAGCCCTTGGCACAAGTTCTGATGTTTTGTGGTTTAGAAAATGTGGCATTGAATAGATAAGAAAAACGATGATAGTGCATTTTTTAGCAATCTGCCAAGTACTGGTCCCTCTAGGCATATGTATGAATATGTTTCCTTTTTTCCTGTATATATATTTTTTCTTTAAACTTTGTATTTTAAGAATAAATGAAAAGAAATAACTAAGTACAAGTCAGGTGGGTATGGAAATAGTCATTATTGCTGAGAACTAAGTATTAGTTGAGGGGAAAGAAACAGAACTAAGGGAAAGAGCAGTGGTTCAGAGCTGCTGTTACAGCGGTCTTATAACTCAGGAGGAAGCTAGGGGGAACAGCAGATGAGCAGCCGTGCCTTCCGCCAGCCACCCCTCTATGGGGGAAGCCTGAGACCAGTTCCTCAGCTCCGTTCAATTTTGAGATAGCTATTTGCCACTTCCAAACGGCATTCTCAGATTGTGACCTGTAGACCCACGGGGGTCTTCAAGACACTTCCAGGGCCGGTGAACTTGTAACTTTCATAATGACACTAAAATGTTATTTGTCTTTTTTTTACTGTGCTGACATTCGCACTATGGGACGAAAGCACGGTGGGTAAAAGTTCTGATGCGTCAGCATTAATCAAGGCAGTAGCATCAACCTGTGTTCTCCATATCCAGGCTCTTGCAAGAAACAAGACATTTTTACTGAAAAACTGTCCTGGATGAACTTAATGAAAAATAAGTAATTTTATCAAGTCTTAAACCTTGGATATATTTCTTTTGATATTCTGTATGACTAAATGAGAAGTCTCAAAAAAAGCATTTGTAACAGTTTTAATCTACAGTTTTCATGAAACACAATTCTTTCTTCAAAAATGGACTGAGAGAAAAACTTGTCATTCTCATATGGGCATTTTTGGGGGCAGTTTTTTGAAAATGATCAAGAAGGGGAGAAACAAGATGGCGGCATAGGGTAGACACCGTATATGCAGCTGTGAACAACTATTTCAGAAAAACCATGAAAAGAACACACGGACACCACTCGCACCCACAGGACGGCTGGCTGAGTGAAAATCCTACAATTAGAGAAGAGTCTGAGACTCAGAGGAGTGGCGGAAGCAAAGTACAGAGGTACGGAGGCGCGCACGGGCTCGGGGAAGGGCTGGTACTGGAGGTCGCGGTTCTTTTCCAAAACGGAGAGAGCCACAAGCTCCCAGCGGCTCTGAACTCCAGTTCCAGGCGAGTTTCGGAGGTCCCACAGACACCCAGAGAAGGGCACCAGGAGGAAATCCAAAACGGGTTTCTCTCAGCGTTGCTTGCAGCAATTACTGTGGGACACAGAGACCTGGCGTCTCTCAGCACAGGGCTGAGAAGCGCCATAGCTATTTGCTCCGCCCCCCTGGCGAACTCCCCCAGGCCCCGCCCCTCCCAAGTGCGTCAGAGGCTTCTGCAGCAACACCTCCTTAAAGATACAGGAGCCAGCCCCACCCAGTGGCCAGAGAGGGACTAACCTAAACAAAACAGATCCACAAGGAACACACTCGGGGCAGATGCAGTGAGCATAAAAGCTCCACTGAAACAACTCTTGCCCCATGAGGGTGTCTCCAGCACAGAAGTTCTCCCACTGTAGACACAGCTGACTCTCATAACCAAGTGGCTTAGAGGTTAATCCCTCGCAGTGATCGCCTAAATCAGAAAGGGAAGAAGCCAAAATGAGGAGACGAAACAGGTCACAAAGGATAGAGATGGAGGAAAGAAAACGACAGGATATAGAGTTCAAAACCACGGTTATTA
>PVJC01016095.1:0-34157 GCA_004026665.1 Murina feae
TGTGTGTGTGTGTGTGTGTGTGTGTGTGTGTGTGTGTGTGTCGCCACTGGGGACCTGCCCCCAGCCGCATTTGAGGCTCGGAGCAGTCCTCCTGTGTGTGTCTACCTGCTGGGGGCCTGCCCCTAGGCACACCGTGGAGGCTTGGAGCAGGCACCCCCTCTATGTTGATCTCTCAAACTCTTGCCCTACCCTGCATGTTGTTCTCTTTTTTTGAGCTGTGGCCAGGGCTGGGCACTGCCTGTCTCCCAAGCTTGCCTACTGCCCATCTTTCTCCAGCCACCAGAAAGCAGGGAAAACCCCACCTCATGGTCAGGCCAGCCTTTTCCTGCTCCCTGATCCCCAGAAGGGACCTGGGGAGCCACCAAGCAGGTCCCCAGCCCCCAAGAGCTTGCTTTCCCACTCCCCAGTGCTCCCCAAAGGGCCTGGGGAGCCGCCAAGCAGTCTGCCAACTCCTTCCCACTCACCCGTCCCCTGCTGCCTTCCTTTCCCACTCCCCGGTGCCACCAAGGGGTCAGGGGAGCTGCCAAGCAGGACTCCGGCCACTTCAGCCTTGATTTCCCACTCCCCGGTGCCCTTAAAGGGCCTGGGAAGCTGCCAAGCAGGCCCCCAACCCCCGCCGCCTCTTTCCCACTCCCTGATGCCCCTCAAAGGGCCTGAGGAGCCGCCAAGCAGGCCGCCACCCCTGCTGCCTCTTTCCCACTCACGGGTCCTGGGTCCTGCGCTGTTCCGCCCTGCAGCCGCTCTGTGCACTCGGGAGGTCCCTCAGCCCGGCCTGTGCCCTCTCACAGTCTGGGACCCCTCTGGGAATGTCCACCTGCTGGCGTACCTGACCAGCCTGGGTGACGGGCTGATAGCTGTCTCCAGGCTGGCCAAGCCCCCTAGGAACGTCCCTCACCCCATTGGGTTGTGGCCAGCATGGGTGACGGGCTGATTGGCGCTTTCAGGCTTTAAGGCTGCCCACAGCTCCCATTGACCCAATGTCCCAGAAAGGCTGGCTGGACGCAGGTTTCTGGGGTTTGTTTATCTTCTATAATTGATGCTGTTCTTTTAAGGTGAGGCCTAGACATGTAATGAAACCTCCTCTCTGCTTCACCTCGTGGAGTCTATACTGCAACAATGTTATACTCTTAGACTCAGGCCAGGTCTGCTGTTACCTTCAGCTCCCGAGGATTCTATGATTGTTATTATGTTGCAAACGTGAGTTTCGCTAGAGCCAGTTTAAGCGGAGTGGGCGCAGTTTCACTTTCACTCCTGCCGCAATGGAAGCTGCCGTTTACACAGGTCTGTGAGTGGTGGCCGCCGTGTTGGCTGGGCTAATTTGCATACAGCCGCTCTGATTGGCTGGTGGGCGTGGCTTACCCCATCTCGGAGAAACGGTTAATTTCAATATTACACTTTTATTAGTTAAGATGGTACCACCACTGCATATGTGGTCACTCATTGACTAGAATGCTATTAGGCAGTGCATGACTTTATTATAAATGACTGCAAGTTCATTTCTTTGTGTTTTTAAAGATCTCACCACCCCAAATAGAAGAGTAGAACAATTATCTGGAACTATTAAGGGATTATTCATGTAAATATTGACAAGGAGATGGGGGTGGGAGGAAGCCCTGAGATTCAAAGCTCTAGATATTTCTCTTTGAATATCCTTTACCTGCCCATGACCTCTGATGAGGTTCCATTTCCTTGGACGGTCTTCGCACAGGACTGGAGAGGACGCTTCTTGTTCCCCAGATGGGGCAGCAATAAACCTCCTGACATGGCAGGATCTCACAGAAAGTGATTTCTGGTATTTGGAACGAGGATTGTGTGGTTGCCAAAGACATATTAGGAGCTGCACGGCATTGGGCAGAGGGAGAGAAGCGACAAGGTTAACCTGACAGGCTAGTTCTTCTGTTGACAATTCCCAGGAAACGCAGGTTGGGTTTGAGAGTGAGGAATGTGACGATCTTACCTGAGGAGGAAGAGGCTATGGGTGGCAGGGCCGGCTCCTGAGAGCTTGTGATATTGCTGGGAAAGGATAATGAAATGGTTCATGAAAGAGGCCTTCAAAGACCCCTCTCCCCAGAGGAAAACAAGACTGGAACTCTCACCTCGCAGGGAGATTTGGGGCACGTCGGTCTTGATCTTTTAAGCTAAGTATGTAAAGGGAGACTATCGTCAGGGCACTGTTTAAAAAATAATAGAGAAAATATTATGTGGCAGATCTGATTCCATATATATCTCACCCAGCCAGCTGGCCAGAGATGCTCTCTCACAGGCCACGCAGATGGGAGGGGCGGGGGAGGGCGGCCCTGGTTGACAGTGCGTCATGGAAGCCAGCAGTTCTGCTTCTCTGCCCTGGTGAGAAAAGCCCAGGTAATCCTGGAGCTCAGAGGCACCTAGGATAGTCCACGCTGATGGGTTTTTCCACAGGGCAGCCCCTGGCCCCGGCAAGCTGTCTCAGAAGCATCTGTCACTGGTGGAAGATTACAAGAGGAAGCGTGTAAAGGGCTGGAGGCAGCCCTCTGCTCCTTGCAGGAAAAAGCCAGAGCAAAGTTCACATCCACCGGTGGAGGGCGTCCACACTGTAGTGTGTGTGTGTGTGTCTGTGCGTGTGTGTTGGGTGGGTGGGGGGTGGGTAAAGAACGCACAGGTTTAGTCAGTGTGGATGCCAAACCCTTTGGCCAGTGCTGACACCTTCCTGCTGCCCGTCTTTTCAGAGCACAATACACCAAATTGGACAGAGGAAGGAAAGACATTCAATAAAGCACCCATTTCCACACTCCATGGCTTCAAATTAATGAGAATGTCTTTCCCCCTGGTGATCAGAACTGATACATCCAAATGGGAGCTTTCCTTAAAGGGACTGAGCTTAGGGAAGCTGTCATTCCCACCAGTGCTCACGCATCCAAACACTGAGCATTCCCCTCTTCGGGGGAGTCTAGAACTCTCTTATGAAAGTCTGCTTGGTGACCTTACAATCCCACTGGGCTGGCCCGACACAGGGTGAGCAAACTTAGTCTCCTGCCAGTTCAACTTCACACCTGATTCTGCAGACTCAACTCATTATTTTGTTCCCCATCAAAGGTGGTGGATTTCCATCATTAAATATATACAAGGTATGTGCCACATGTCTGCATGCCACTCGTGAAGAAAGAACTGCCAGCGTGGTCCCAGCGGCAGCTGGTTACAGCCCAGCAGGCACGGCCTTGCCTGGGAAAGTGGAGCTGAGCGCACTGATGCCTCAGGCACTGGTTGTGTCCCTCTGGCGACTGCCTGCGGTGGCCCAGCCTCCCTTACTGTGTTCTCCCACAGCCCTCCTTTCCTATCTGCCTGTGACTGATCCTAACTATTCTTTCTGATTTTTCTGACATCTGCTTCAATGCACAATCCAGAGAACTTCTAGAATCTTGGAGTAGCGTGGCCACCTACTCCTTTCTTTGGGGGCAAACTCTGGTTTTGACCCTTCTCAGTCAGTCCACAGGTCAGAAATAGGATAACAGCTTAATTCCACCCATTTGCCATCTTGGCGGTCAACAATATTGGACTTCATAAGCTCTAATGAGCATGTTTCAAAAGCAGCTTCATGTCAGAGTTAGAGCTCCTACCGTCTTTCCTTGGGTTTTCACGGGAATATGTGAACCTAGAGAATGCTGAGTGTGTCTGTAGTGACGCTCTCGCTCTCCTGAGCTGTGAATCTCAGCAGAAGACAAGCGTGCTCAGGAGAGTGAGAGGAGGGGAATGGCTTCTAATGGGAATTCTGTGTCAAATATAATGGAGATGCTCCCATGGTGGGCAGGAGCCACGGAGAAGTTCAAATGGAAAGGGGAGGCAAGCAGATGGAGACCCCACCGTCTTCTATAGCAGGAAGCTGCTTCAGACGAAAGGAGTGGAAGTACCCTGGCTCCATCCCTTACTTTTCCTCTGAGAATGACTGTTTCCCCTGAAATGAGCCCAACAGCCGATCCCTTGCCACACTAACAAAACATTTTTCAAGGGATAGATAAATGCCTCTTTCACCATGTGACTAGTTAAACTAAGAACAAGAAGCCCTGGAGGACAGAAGTAAGATGACCAGGACTCAGAGTCCAAGGGGCATCACAGCCGCAGCGGGAACCTGGAGACCAGAGGCTAGAAGACTCCTGCATCCCGGTAGGGTGAATCCTGCAGAGGAGGGATGGCAGACAACAGGGACCCAGAGCTTGCATAGCAAAGACTTTGGTCCTAACTGTATTTGTTTGCTGTAACTACTAGTAAATTTGGCTACAGCTTCATCATATTGTACATCTTGGGGTAATCTCACAGCCCCTTTGGTGTGAAGTCTCCACTGAAGAATCTAGAAGAATCCTAATAAAGGTGACTGTCGAGGGGAGAGCAGGTTGTACCTGATTACTTACTCACCGTTTTCTCCCACATAAGCCAAAGAATTTGAGAAAGTTCTTTGAAAAATTAAAATACACACACATGCACACACACATAAAAGACACAGTAACCTGTTACAAAACATCAGTTGACTGAAAAAAAAGAAATCATCCTTCATCGTACATTGAAGTGCAGAAATCCTGTGCTGCTTTTCTTCCAAGTGTGAGTTTATAAAGGGCTCCCTCACCTCTAAGCTGAATCAAAGGTCAAAGCCCAGTTTAAAGGGCTCCTTGTCTTCAAAGTAAGTAAAAGGTGAGGCCTCCATTCACATGTGAGAAAAGGAAGATGGGGAGAACGGGAGCTCCCACAGCATAACATGGACGTTTTTCTTACCAAAATGTCATCACAGCAATGAGCGTTATAACCAAAGTCTGGAACACCCAGTTAGGACACCACTGTTTTTTTCCTGAAAAATAAACCTATAAAAAGATTCAATGATGAGCAAGGATAAAGCAGTAACACAAACTGCAGAAAGGACGCCTGAAGACTCACTCCCGGTGGGGACTCTTCGCTGCTCCCATGGGATGGTAAGTGTGCTCCCTTCATCCTGCATCTCCCTCCTCCTCAGCCTCCCTGAAAACAAAGCTCCCTCAAAAGCCACGTCAATTCCCTCATTTCCCTTGACACTCCAGGCTCCAGGAACTCTCTTTCCCTTGAGGTCCTACAGATGATTATGTGTGCCATTCATTTAGTGCTTATCCTTGAAGTTTGATGAGAAAAGAGGGCCTACAACACAAGGTATTGTCAGAAGCCAAATGTCCTCTTCTCTTAATAGGATACTTTTCAAAATCAAAAGGCTTTTAAGACATGATAGAATAAATCCCAGTGGAAGAATTTTAGGCATCATGACAAACCATGGAAAAGATTTTTGTGTCTTCTCAAATCTTACACATCTGTATCTAATTTCGCCACCTATTTTTTAAGGACAGTCTGGGCCTGTGTCTTATTTATCCATTCAACAAATATTCATAGAGTACTAATATGTACAACATGATAGGGGACATGAAAATGAATAAATTATAGTCTCTAGGAAGTGCATGAGACAAACCTTTAGGACTGACACATATTGGTATGGAACTTGTATATGGGGAATGGACCACCAGCTGCAGGCTTGACAGCTGTGCAATTGCTGGAAAATCTGGCCAAATAGACAGGAGAGGTTTGCTGTCCCCTTAGATAAGGTGATTCTTAAATATGAGTTTTCCTGCTAATGCATTAGGGAGCATTATGCTTTCTTCCTCGTGGGGAGCACAAGGTAGAATTATGCTTTTGACCAGAAGGAAATTAAATGATGGTGGTAGTTAAGAAATTGCTTAAAATTGGTCCCTGTTTGAATTCCTTGAGTACTAATAATGGTGAACACATCTACAGCCCTTATAAAGTGTCAGAAACTTCTGAATGCTTTGTAGATTCTATTTTTAATCTTCACAATAATCCTCAACCATCTTGAGACAGGAACTGTTATTCCCATTTTAAAGATGAGGCTAGTGAGGCCCAGGAAGGCTAGGGTCCTCACCCAAGATCATACAACTGTAAGTCACAAAGCCAGGATACGAATCAAAAACATTTGGCTTTAGAATCTGTGCTCTTAAGCACAATGCTATGCTGCCTCCCTTTCTCTGTACATAAAAGGAGGAAATACCTTACAACTTAGATGTTAATTGATATTATTTAAAAGGTCCTCATGGTTTACCAAATGAACCCCTTTATTAATTGATATTATTTAATATCAATTAATATCAATGTTAATTGATATTATTTAAAAGGTCCTCATGGTTTACCAAATGAACCCCTTTATTAATTGATATTATTTAATATCAATTAATATCAATGTTAATTGATATTATTTAAAAGGTCCTCATGGTTTACCAAATGAACCCCTTAACTTGTAGATACCATCCTGCCCATCCCATTGGTGATCCAGAAACTGAGCCTAACTTGTATTTTCAGCCTTGTCTTCTACTCTCCTCCCTGACCAACTCCCACTTAATCCTTCAGTGAGGCCAGTGCCAGCTCCCAGACCTTTGCTCATAACATTCCATCTGAAACCTCCCTACAGCTCCTATTAGTCTGGCCAACACTCACTCTTCCTTGAAGACCTGGCTCCCATAATACTCCTGCAGCTCTCTGAGCTCCTGCAATGTTTATCAGATTCATAAACAACTGTTCTTTGCCTTTACTTCTGCTCTTCCCTGGCTACCTTGAAATTCTTTAGTTGAAGAGATCACATCTCACCTTTATCTGCCTTCCTAGAACATTGACTTCAAGAGGTTTCCAAGTTGAATGGGTGCTCTCCAATCCCTATATCATTTCCTGACTCTGTGTTCACATCCCAACCTCTAATCCACCCACACATCCAAGACACTTAATGTTTTTAATTTAGATTGTGAGACTTTAAGGAATATTTTCAGACTGAACTCTCCATTCATGCGTTCGTTTGCCAATGTTATGTGCCAGACCCTGGGGCATAGAATGAAGAAGACAGACATGGGCCTGCTTTCAAGGACCATACTAGTATATCCTAGTTAATTTTCTGAGATAACTGCAAAATAAAGGGATTCTTTGGGTGCACGATGCAAGCTATAGAGGTTGCACATGACCAAATTGCACCTATCAGAGTCGCTCTGGATGTAGATACCATCCTGCCCAACCCATTGCAAACTGCTTAGTACACAGGGCACCTTCCCTACACAATATTTTTAGTGTTTTGTGTTGATTAAGTACCTGCTATATGCTGGACATTGTGCTAAGGGCTTTAGCTCATTTAATCCTATCAACAATTTTTGTAAGGTGTCATACTATCATTCTCTCTATTTTCTAATGCACTTAAGTAACTTGCCCAAGAACACTTTTTCACATATGTATTTTTCCATGTATTCACATTTATCGGTACACCAAGAAGCTTATCAGCAACATAATATTGTAATAGTTTTTAATTATAATATTAAACTTTTTTAAAGTCCTTTTAGAATAGTGCAACGTAGCATAACATGAGGAGTAGAGAGAAAGCTAGTGCAATGGCCCTAACATCAGGTCATCCCTTACCGGGATAAGGTCATGAATCTCTTCCTCAGGGAAAGACCAGCTTTGGAACACTGGTGGGTCACAGGGAGTGAGCTGAGTCTCACAGCTATCTATGAACTGCAGCTAGACAGGGAGGATTGCAGCTTCTCCCTCCCTGACACTCCTTGTAACAGAGAGGGTGTCCTTTAAATTATTAAATGATTAACCTTCACTTTTTACTGTAAATGTTATCCTTCTAGATGAAAGTTCTCTGTTCATTAATAAAGACATCACATTTTAACCTTTGCAAGCAAGTGAATACCTACTCTCTATATGCATATAGAGAACGAAATATCAAAGGGAGGAGAGGGACTTGAGGATTAGCTGACATCCTTTGGGATCTTCTGAAGTCAAAGGTAAGCCTCTGTGTGGAGTGAAGGCATCCACACTGAGATCTCACAGCCCAGGACCATATGCAATTTCACCTGACGAGGACACTAGATATAAAAACTGGTGGAATATTATTTCTGAATTGAACATGTTCTGTATTCATTTCTCCAAACCCCTCTAAAAAACCAGATAATATCTATTAAACGGTTAGTATTTAAATACCTAAATGCATAAGGATGCAAAGTAGGGACTTCATTAGCAAAGAAATGAAGGGGGAAAAATCTTGGTAAATTTCTGTAAAGACTTTTTTCATAGAAAATATTATTTCTGTTAATTATAAATGTAAGTTTAGTTACCTTGTTGGGTTTTTTGGAAATGGTCCTTCTTGGAGGATTCCCAACAATTCTGCTAAATTTGCTTTAAAAAGAAAGAGAGAATTAATTACTATTCAAATGCTTCTTCAGCAGTTACATGACAAAGACCCAGGCTGTTGCTAACACAGCTGTATGACTTCTTTGTAATATAGTGGTAATTTAAAGAAGGAAAAGTCAAGGCAATTGAGAGTTCCTTTTGTGGAAAAGAACCTTAGTAAGCATAAATGAATGCATCAAACATTGCATTATATTTCTCTCTCTCTCTCTTTTTTCAAAATTATACCCCAGGAATTGTGCATTTACCTCCTTAAATAATAAAAGTTGTTTTCCTGCCCTGACCAGTCTGGCTCAGTGGGTAGAGCATCGGCCTGCGGACTGAAGGGTCCCTGGTTTGATTCCGGTCAAGGGCATGTACCTTGGTTGTGGGCACATCCCCAGTAGGGGGTGTGCAGGAGGCAGCTGGTCAATGTTTCTCTCTCATCGATGTTTCTAACTCTCTATCCCTCTCCCTTCCTCTCTGTAAAAATCAATAAAATATATATTTTTTTGAAAAAGTTGAAAAGTTGGAAAAAAAATATTATTTAAAAAAAGTTTTCCTGAGGACCAAAGATGGTTTTCTAAATTTAGAAATAGCCACCTCGCCTCGTTAAAAGAGAAGCGACCCTTTTACTAAAATGTAACACTTCTTGTAACATCTGCTCTTAAACAGATGGGTGATGTTTTGTCTAATCTTTAAAGCCACAACAGAAAAAAATAAGAAAAGGATCATTTAAGGCAATTGTGTTCCAAAACATTCTAAGAGAAGAATAGAGACTTAATCATCAGAAACGAATGGTTGCTGCCTGGCCTAGTTATGGAAAGACTCACTGCTTTCTCCAGATTCCTGTGGCAATCCCGGGCGTACCTGGTGGAGCTCGCGTCACTGGCTGAGGACTTCCAGCTACTGAGGCGCTTCAGCCTGGCCAGCTTCCGGTTCCATATTTCTAACTCTTCTATTCTTTCTTCAAGGTTGTTGGTTAGTTTGCAGAGCTGCTTCACTGCACCTACATTTTCCATAAAGATCTGGTCCTAACAATAAAAATAAGCCGAAGTGCATAAATTTATAAATTCAAGACCATCCGAGAACTGTCCCGTTCAAAGACCTTGGAAGACACTGCTGAACGTGGTTATGCACAACCTTGAATTCATTCAAGACGCATCTGTAGAGGTTTACCTCTTAAAGCGGTTTTGTTAAACTGCTGGCTGCATAGTAAAAGTGCTTATGTTCAATTTGCAATAAAATGGAAATATGTCCTTGTAACCCAAGAGAGAGAGTGGAGCTGGAGGACACTGTCAAGTTTGGACTCTGCAGAATTATTTCCAATGGTCATGTGCTATATTTAAAAGCCATGAAAAGAATGGTGATGTGTGTGCGCGCACCACTAAATCATCCGAAGAAATGACTCCAGTTCCTCCGGATGAAATGTGCATCGAATTGCTCAGGTGAAGGAGGAAGAATGAAGACCTGGGCTTTTCTCAGAGTCCTGCCACTTACTGCTTGCGAGACCCAGATAAAACACAACCTCTCTGAGCTTCAGTCTCTTCATCTGTGAAGGAGAGGAAACTTCTTGAGGTGTTAATTTCTGCCCTAACATCCCATGAGCTATCTTGTATAGTTCAGCCTACCTCCCAAATAGACTTTAAAACAGCAGCAATACTTAACTCTTTCTGTTCAGAGAAAGTCACTGACAGGTCAGAAAGAGCAAGAAAGGGGAAATCAACCAAAGCCAGAGTAAGAAAGCCTTCCTCTCCCCCATCCAATGCACTTCAGTTGTCATAGGAACACGAGTGTCTATCTCTCAGCCATAACAACAAGCTTGGAAAGCTCTCATAAACTCACATCCTGATCCAACACTTCTTCTCCTTACCTCACAGCACTCTTTGGGGCTCATAGTAGCTGCTCCACTATTTTAAAGAGCTAGAGGCCAAACGAAAAAGACTGTTTAGTGGTTTGGGGAATCAAACTGAAAGGTGTGTGCTTTTGGGATTCCCATCGTGCAAAACAAAGTTTTAAGGGTTTCAAAAGCTGTAGAGCAACCACTCAGAAAGGATTCAAAAGCTGAACATAATGAATGTAAGGCTTAGTTCATGCAGTTTAAAGACATGCACACTGCTACAGAGCAGACTGGTAAGGTAAGTGTATAGCCAGTTTGGAATACTCTGCTACTGAACTATGATGCTATATAAATCACTTAACTCTAGTATAAAGGTTAAAGAATGAAAGTATTAAAAATAACTACAGCTACAATAATTTGCTAATGGTGCACACATTAAAAGAGGTAAATTATAACATCAAAAACATAAAATGTGGAAGGAGAGTAAATGGGTAGTATTTTTGTATGTGATCAAAGTTAAGTAACTATCTGCCAAAAATAGGCTATTATATCTATAAGGTATGTCATGTAAGCCTGATGGTGACCACAAAATAAAAATTTACAGAAGATTCAAAAAAAGATAAAGAGAAGAGAATCAAAGCATTTCACTACAGAAAATCATCAGTTCACCCAGGAAGACAGTGAAAGAGGGAGAAAGGAAGTGAAAAACAGCCAGAAAACAATGTGATGGTGTTAGTAAGTCCTTACCTAGTAATAATTGACTTAAGCAAAAATGGATTAAATTCTCCAGTCCGAAGGCAGAGAGTGTCTGAATGGGTTAACAACAGCAACAGCAAAACACAGAACTCAACTATATGCTGCCTACGAGGGGCTGGGCTCCCGTCAGCTTTAAGGACACACATGGGCTCAAAGTGGAAGGATGGAAACGGATACTAACGGAAACCAAAGGGGAGCAGGGGTGGCTATATCTATATCAGATAAAATAGAATTTAAGTCAAAAACTAACAAGAGACAAAGAGGGTCATTATATAATGACGAAGGAGTCGATTCATCAAGAGGATATTGCAGCGGTAAATATGTACAGTATACACTCCAACCCAGTTTGAGATGAGTAAGTTCTGGGGATCTAATAATGTGCAGCGTGGTGACTACACTAGCGAACAGCACTGTATTATATACTTGATCATGGCTAAGAGAGTTTAGGGGAGCAGGACTTTGCCATCCCAAAATAAAAGGTTATTTTAGGCTAATTATTTTTTTTTTTTAAGAAACAAAAGACTTAGGAAGAGCTTTCTACCTCCCCCTTCACTGCCTAAAACAATTTAGGTAGAGGGCCTGTTTCAGGAAGCTATCATCCTAGATTATTACTCTGAAGAATATGATCCAGGTGTGGTGACTAGAGGGCAGAGGTGACTAGAGGGTGGGGACATGAACTCAGCAATCCTGCATGTTTAGAGTCCTCTCTGTGTCTCATTGTCTCCACTTGGCATAACAAACATTTGTTTCCTCACCATGTAAATTGTCTTCCTCCCCTCGGAGGTCTCAGACTCCCAGCCCCTTCCCCTGATGGCATATAAGCCTCAGTTGCTGGATTGCCTCTGGACTCTTATTTGCCTATGGAGCCCCAATATGTACAAAATTCAGCTTGGGTTTTTCTTGGTTACCTGTCCCATGTCAATTTAAATCTTAAACCAGACATAAGAATCTGTAAGGATGGAAGAGAAACTTTCTTTTTAACAGAGTAAATCTTAAATGTTCTCACCATACACACCAAAAAGGTTATTATGTGAGGTCGTGTTTATGTAACTTGCTATAGTAATAATTTTGAAATATGTGTGTGTATCAAGTAATCATGTTATAAACAGTGCTATGTGTCAATTATTTCTCAATTCAGTTGTGAGGGAGGATACTTTATTTTTTTAAAAAATAAGATTGGACATGAATTGATAACTGTGAAATGAGTGATGTATACTAATATACATGGGTTTCATCATGTATACTATTCTCTCTTTTATATATGCTTGAGATTTTTCATTAAAAATGTTAAAAATAAATAAATCACAAAACATGAACCAACCAACCAAAAAAAAAAGTCTCCTGAGAAAAGCTCTTCTAAAAGTTCTAACTCTAGTATAGATGTTCTTTTACTTCTAAATTTGTTTTGATAAGTATAAGGCAATAATCATGAAGATAAGAATAACATTCTATAGTTCTAAATCATAGTAAATGTCATTTCACTATTTCCTATGTTTACATTGCAGAAAGCTTTGTGCTGTAATGATAACTCTTAATTAGTGGATCAGATGGTCAGTTGATGTCCACCCTCAAATCCAAATCAGGTTCCCAGCCAAGGCATCTGATTCCCTGCTAATCCTCCCCCTCCCCCCGCTCCCCACAGGCAATCCATCGGTCAGTGCTGACAGCTCAACACCCTAAATCTCCTGAATCTACCCACTTCTCTGTGTCCTCACTGGCACTACCATACCACATATATAATGTGTCTCCCAAAATGTATACACATGCTTTGAATATTTATAGACAGGATTTATTAAAATACATTTCATTTTCAAAATTGAGTTATCAGCTGTTAAAGTCTGCATACATTTTTAAAAAATATATTTTATTGATTTTTTTACAGAGAGGAAGGGAGAGGAACAGAGAGTCAGAAACATCGATGAGAAAGAAACATCGATCAGCTGCCTCATGCACACACCCTACTGGGAATGTGCCCGCAACCAAGGTACATGCCCTTGACCAGAATCGAACCTGAGACCATTCATTCAGTCCACAGGCTGACGCTCTATCCACTGAGCCAAACCGGCTAGGGCTATTTTTGGGGACACCCTGTTTGTTTTTATTTTTACTGGCAACTGGTTTCTTCTTTTTTAAAAAAGGTTTCCTTGATACATTCAGTTGAGATTTAGCCCAACCAAAGCAGACCATGGAGAAGGATGCTAACATCCCCTCTAAACCACGGCATGATGGTCCTGCAGCGTCTCCCCAGGTCTTTTAATGCTGCCGCACATGGCAAGAGCAACGGCTGCCTTGTCTGGTTACTTGTCACTAATGATAACAAGCCAGCTCTGATTCCTCCAACTCAAATTTGCTGGCACTAAGTGGATCCACTAGGCCAGAAATAATTCATGTGCTTTCCTTCCTATTTAGGAGGAAATGAAAGTGGGAGGGAATTTACTTGAACCTCCCTTACTATAATGAAGGCCTGACATTATGGATCCAGTGGAAAATTACCAAAACTAATTTTCTAGGACGTGTTCTGGGGACTGACTCTTACTAAAATGCCCTGACTTCTGTCCTCTGTCGTCATGATGAAGCCAGGACAGAGTAAGCAAAAGTAGATTTACAGTTGTAAGTATGCGAAACAGTTTATTCTTATATCATTATTTATTACTTGTTTGTATGAAAACTGTAAACCTATTTTCCCCACTGCTGTATAAATATGCTCAAAAATTAACCTATTTTCTGAAAATGTCCTTTTCCATGCAAGTAAATGATCTTTGTGAGTTCATTTTAACCACATTGTGCACCCAGATGCCTGAGGGACTCTTTCTAAATACACACACCCAGATGCCACATAGAGGCTCTTGGTAATCATGACATGGGCATAAGGCTGAGACATTTTGAAAAGCTTTCTCAACTGATGCCCATTATTGGTTAAAAACTATTTTATAGTTGAACCTAATTTAATTACTCAACTCTGTCTCCTTATTATTGACAATTTTCTTTTTTTAAGATTTTTAAAATTAATTTTTAGAGAGAGAGAAATGCAGAGGGAGAGATAGAAACATCAATGATGAGAGAGAATCATTGATTGGCTGCCTCCTGCACGCCCCTTACCGGGGATTAAGCCCCAATCCCGAAATCTGGGCATGTGCCCTGAACTGGGAATTACACCGGCAACCTTTTGGCGCATAGGAGGACACAACCCAGTGAGCCACACTGGCAGGGCATGATTGACCATTTTAAATGGGACCCACCACCTCAGCAGAAATGTAACTTTCCAGCTGTGATGCAAAAACGATGAAACAAGCTTACCACTAAAATTGCTCATGAGACTTTGTGGGGGAAGTGGCAACTGCTTCCAATCGATTATGCAAGAACCTTCTACCCACTGGTTGTGACTGGCTTTGGGATGAGGGTACATATGCACAGCGTGCGCACGTTTTCTGAAAGGACATGTAGGGCAGTGTGAGAAGGACATGTGCACAGGTCAACAACAGGGAGGCCTTTGGGAAAAGAGAGCTGTTCCCTAGCTTAGAGCAGGCCCCTCATTTAAGCTTCGTCGTCCACCATCGCCGCCTTCTCACTCTGTGCTCCAGTCATACTGAACCCTTTGTCCTTCACAGACGTGTTCTGGTCTGTCTCATCTGTGGAACTCAAACAGGCTTCTCCCTTCACTGAACCACCCGCCCCCCCCTCCTCCTCCCACCTGCCTTACACTCAGTGTCATATTTACCTTTGCTACAAACACACGACTGGGCCTCACACCGTGTCCACCGCCGATGCTCCCGCCCAGAGCAGGAACTCAGTACATGTTTGCCGACTGAATAAATGAATGTATTTTTACAAGTTCATGCTCTGAGGCATTGAGAGGCCGTAGCGTTGTTCTCTAATGAGATTGAAGGAAGTGACCAACTTTCAGTTTATTTTTATTTTTTTATCTGAGGTTTCTCTCAGAAAATAAGGAGACAAAGGTACAAATCCCCGCATTAGGAAATGCCCTTGACAATGCAGGTGAATAAGCAAAGAAACACTGGTATTTGAAGTTCCCGGTCCAGTGGGATAGTGGTTCATTTGTACTCAGCAAACTGGTTTCCACTCTGGTTAGGTCCTTTCCCCTTTGGAGGAGACCGGCTCAGGAGAAAGACAGATGCCCCTTCAGTCCCCCTCACTCGCTAGGAAGCCCTGGGACCCTGCAGGCCGCAACTGCAAGCTCCCAGGTCCCTTGTGGGTCTGAGAGTAAGTGAGCCCACAGCCCTGGGCAGCAGCCAGGCAGTGCAATCCATCTCCTGTCTTCAGGAACTACAGCTTGTCCTCAGTCAACGACACTGAGGAGGGGTGCCTAGGCCTGGTGGCAAAGAACGCTGGGAGAAGTTGAAATAGGCTCTTATTTCTTTTCCAGTGAGAGTCACAGACTTGAAAATCTCTCCTCGTGGCATCTGATGTTGCATGGACTGACGTTTTATGATCAGATCCTGGGGATAAAACAGCCTGTAATTGAGCATTATGAAAATGATTGCCAAAGGGAGAAAAACTGTCTGCAGCCAGTGGGTGTGTCTGACAATTGTTTGGGCTTTGGATAAACTGGGCTTTAGATCTTTGTCCAAGAGTTTGTTTTGTGGGTAGTTCTCCAGGCCCTGACATGGACTTAAGAAAACAGAATTTCCAAACCAGAAAAGCAGGAAGCTCAGCCTTCCAGCTGAATGTCTACCAGGCCCCCGGAGGAGAGGTTTGCATATTCCTCTTGCAAAGAGGGCACGTCCTGGGTTCATTTCCCTGGGTTTGTGTTTTGACCTCCGCTTTACATGGGGAGAGCACAGCTTTATAAAACTGTTTAAAATTATGTTTCATTGTCGCCTTATGTTGTGGAATCCTGGCTTAATTTATCTCTGTTAGGGTGGAATATTCCGTGGAAGGGCTTGAGTCCTTCCGCTGAGACAAGTTTCCAGTAGAACTAGCACGTCACAGTTTGTTGCAATTCTTTGATTTCTTGTCTTCCCTGGATGAGGCGTGAGCTCCTTTTGAGGGCAGTCACTGTGTCTTGTGACTCCCCAGGGCCAACTAAATACCTGGCACATGTCTGTCGCTTAATATTCAATTAATGGACAGAATCAATAGCTTTATCAAGCAGCTATAATACACTAGCCATTTTTCAGGTGCACAGATAAAACTGTTAGATAAGGCAGAAAGGATCCCATTGAGATATTTTCTAATGGGGAAAACTGGCCAACAACAAGTAAACCACAAGCAAATAATATAGTTTTAAGTTGTAATTAGCACTAGGAGAGAAGCCAACAAGGCATTGAAATAGGAGATAATTGTCCCTGTCTTACGGCACGGCTACAGCTTTGGTCCATTAGTTTTATTTTTGAGAGCTTAGGGAAGGAATAAAGTGGCCTCAAGTGGAAAGTTACAGTCTCATCCTAAGAAAGACAGGCAACCCAATATAACACTGGCCCCAACAATGCACAGAAGGAGAAATCTCAGTAGCTAACATAAGAAAGAAATACATAGTTTTATTACTTGTCAGAGAAAGGCAAATTAAAACAGTAAGATATCACTTTATCCCAATCAGATTGCAAAATTTAGAAAGCCTGGTGATGCCAGGCGTTGAGTATGTAGAGAAACGGTATGCCTCGTGCACTGCTATTATGAGTTAGAACTGACCAACTCTCTGGCAGTATTCCATAATATGAAGGCTATGTGTACCCTATACCCCACTCTGGTATAGGTCCCAGGGAAAATCTCCCACAGAGTCACAAGGGGGCCTGCGTGAGAACATTCATAGCTGCATAGCTGTGGTCAAGGGATTCACACTTGAGAAGGAGAAGGAAAACACACAAGCCAAGGAATTTCATGCATCAGACTATGAGCAGAAGTTCATAATTCAAAGACATTTGAAACACATTCATAAAACGACACTAATAATATTCCAGAAAGCTCAGACATCTAAGGTATACATGAAACACATTAGAGTGGCTCCATTGCTGTGGAGGGTTGGGTGAAAGAGATGAGGATAAGGGGTGGGGTGGGGAACGCAATAAAGTAAAAGAGCAGTAAAATGAGGATTGTAGTACATTCGCTCTAAAGCTTCAACAATAGAGAGAAACCAAGATGGTGGCATAGGTGAACACCAGAATTGCTGCTGGGCAAAACTATTACAAAACCACAACAAAAAGAAAAAATGGACACCACCCAGATCCACAGGAAGGCTGGCTGAGTGGAAATTCTACAACTAGAAAGAGACTGAGATGCAGAGGAGGTGCAGAAATAAAGTGCAGAGATACAGAGGCGCGCGCGAAGGGGCTCACGGAAAGGGCTGGAAGCATTTCAAACGGAGGGAAGCACAAACTCCCGACGGCTCTGAACTCCAGTTCCAAGCGAGTTTCTGGAGACTCAGAATCATACGGGGAGGAGCTGGACTGTCTGGCACCATTGGCACTGGGAGGAACTCCAGAGTGGCTTGAGACCCGGTGCGTCTTAGGGCAGGGCTGAGAATCGACCATAGCTGGTTGCTCTCCCTGTAGACTCCCCGAGAGCCTGCCCCACCCAAGCTGCAGGCAGCGGCTTTTGCATATAAAAGGCTAGGAAGCCCCAGGCAGAAGCTAAAATAGCAACTCCTTGGAGATACAAGAGCCAGCATACCCAGAGGTCAGAGTGGGACCACCCAATCTACAACTCCTCAGACTCATGAGGGATGCACTCAGGGGGCAGACTTAGTGGGCACCAAAGCCCCACTAAAGCAAGTCTTGCCCCATAAGGGTGTCTCCAGAATAGAAGTCCACTCACCATAGACACAGCTGATTAAAGCCACTCTGTCAGTGCAGGGAAGCAGCCAAAATGCAGAGACTAAGAAACAGGTCACAAATGACAGAAATGGAGGAAAGCAAATGACTGGATATAGAGTTCAAAACCATGGTTATAAGGCTTTTAAGAATATTCTAGAGACTGCCAATAAATTTAGTGAGACCCTCGAGCATATGAAAAAGGACCAGCTAGAAATTAAGCATACACTAACTGAAATAATGAATAATATACAGAGATCCAAAAGCAGACGAGAGGATCACAAGAATCAAGTCAAAGATATGAAATATGAAGAAGAAAAACCCACTCCGCTGGAAAAGCCAAAAGAAAAAAGAATCCAAAAATATGAAGATAGTGTAAGGAGTCTCTGGGACTACTTCAAGCATACCAACATCAGAATTATAGGGGTTCCAGAAGAAGAGAGAGAGCAGATATAGAAAACCTATTTGAAGAAATAATGACAGAAAACTTCCCCTACCTGTTGAAAGAAATAAACTTCCAAGTCCAGGATGCACAGAGAATCCCAAACAAAAGGAATCCAAAGAGGACCACACCAAGACACATCATAATTAAAATGCCAAGAGCAAAAGACAAGGAGAGAATCTTAAAAGCAGCAAGAGAAAAGCAGTAAGTTACCTACAAGGGAGCACCCATACGACTGTCAGCTGATTTCTCAACAGAGACTTTGCAGACCAGAAGGGAATGGCAAGAAATATTCAAAACGATGAATATCAAGAACCTACAACCAAGATTACTTTATCCAGCAAAGCTGTAATTCAGAATTGAAGGTCAGACAAAGAGCTTCATGTACAAGAAAAAGCTAAAAGAGTTCATCACCACCCAACCAGTATTATATGAAATGCTGAAAGGTATCCTTTGAGAAAAGGAAGAAGAAAAAGTAAAGATAAAAATTATGAACAACAAATACATATCTATCAACAAGTGAACCTAAAAATCAAGTGAATAAAAACGTCTAATGAACAGAATAAACTGGTGAATAGAATAGAGTCAGGGGATAGAAAGGGAGTGGAATGACAATTCTCAGGGGGAAAAGGTGTTGGGGGTGTGGGAAGAGACTGGACAAAAATCATACACCTATGGATGAGGACAGTGGGGAGGGGGGATAAGAGCAGTCGATGGGGTGGGAACTGAGAGGAGGGGAGTTATGGGGGGAAAAAGAGAAATGACTGTAATAATATGAACAATAAAGATTAAAAAATAAATAAAGTTTCAACAATAAAGATGAATCCTCTGCGGGGAGAATGCAACTTGTGAGACACCACTCTCACAGAAAGTTTCTTTACTCTTTAGCTCTCTGCTTGGTGTGAGTAGCTGGAAGGTGCAGTGGTGCACTGAACAGCCAAGGCAGAGTCCAGTAGCACACGTGCTTTGCAGGTGAAGTCCAAGCAAGCTATGTCTACTCACTAGAAGGAAGTGATGCTGACCTAGGTGTCAGGCTTCACAGGTCAAGAGAAGTTAGCACTGATCAGAAAGGAACTGAATTGTACTTACATGCTTTGCTTCTTTAAAGATTACTAGAAAATATTCTCTTTGAAAACTTTGGCATAAATTCAGTTATTCTGTGACATTCCAGGTCCTAGTCCACAGGTCTATCTGATTGACAAAGCATTGCCACCACCTACTGACACCATATTTAAATTGCAGCTTTAAGTGACTGAAAAATGACTTCTTTTCCCAACATTCTGTTACAAAAACTAGAGGCCTGGTCCACTGATTCATTCCCTGGTGGAGTCCCTCAGCCTGGCCTGCACCCTCTCACAATCTGGGACCCCTTGGGGGATGTAGGACTGTCGGTTTTGGCCTGATCCCTGCAGGCCAGGCTGAGGGCCTCTAGAATGCATGTAAGATATTTGGTTAATCTCTCCCTGTCCTCCTCCCGCCCCCATTCCCTCTGAGATTCATTAGTCTATTCCATGTTTCCATACGTATGTGTTGAGCATCTGCCCCTTGGCAGTCAGTGTGCATCATAGCTACCAAATGGTTGAACAGTCACTTAGGCTTTTATATACATAGATTATCCAGCATACAGAAAATTTTAAGGAAATGTAAACACTCATATACCCACCAGCAGCCAGAAGGAGCACCTTTTACTAAATATTAACTGGACACGACACACCCTCACAGTGGCCCTGAGTCTCACAAAGTGAACCCGAGTGAGGTGGAGACTTCAGATGAGGTGGTCAGGAGAGGTCTTGGTGCTGGGATACAGCTGATGAGTCTTTAGGACATATCCCCCGCTTGTTTCTGCCTGGGCATGGTTTGCTCTTCAGGTGACAAATGAGCCCAGCTGTCACTACTTTCCCAGGTCTGCACTTTCCCAGTCTGCACTTGCCTTCTTAGGAATGAACTTGGGTTGTAGCCTCTCCTGGGGGAAGTGAGGAATGGCCCTTGCCAATATTCCCAACTGTCCCCATTCAACTCAGCTGGGAATGGGAAGATACGGGGACAGGGGGAGAACTAATTGTTTCACTGAACAGTGAGCGTCATAAGGTCCCGGGCAGACATTACCTACCTTGAAAACACAGAAATCTCTTTCCTGCACGTTGTGGGGGAGGGTCACAGCCAGACTGAGATAGCTGCTACCAGATGAGTAACCCCAAGAGCCCCTGTCTTGGCAGCCCAGTGGCATACTCCCAGGGCTATATCCTGAGACTGACAGCTGTGCCTATGCTCTCTTCTCTCAGCCCAGGAAGCTTATGAAAATATAAGAGTGAGGTGACTTTATTATACGAATACCACTGGATCTAGTTTATATTTTAAGTAATATAAAAGATTTAAGTAAGTCATTTGAAAACTTCAGTACTTTACAAAAATAAACTTCTCATGATACACCTCTCAAGTGAAGTGAGAGTCCAGGTTTGAAAGAGACAAAGAAAAAATTCTTTTATTGAAGACGTGATCCTGGGAAGCAGGAGGGAGGAACCTGGCTTCTGCCACTCAGTCCTTGCAGCCCAGGGCTGAGCAGGTAATCCAGATCCCATTATCTAAGTACTAGTGGCCCAGTGCACGAAATTCGTGTACATTAAAAGGGGATTAATTAGAGGAAATATTTTAATATTGCTATTTGCCCTTTCTCTATAATAGAAGTGTCAGAGATTAAAGAAAATTAGTAAAACGTGTATGAAAATATTCCTCCTGTTAGAGTCTGGGGTGCACCATGGAACCCAGAGTCAGGTCTTCAATCACCCACGTGCACCTCAAAATTGCTTGAGACCCAAACCTAGATGGCACCCCTTCATTGGGCTATATCCAGACCCGGCCGGTCCCACCCTGTCAAGCCCTGCTAGGTGTGGGGGGGTGCAGCCTCAGGTCCCCTGGGTGCCAGGACAGGGGGGCATGGCCTGAGGTCCCCCATCAAGCCCTGCTGGGCAGAGGGAGTGGCCTGTAATCCCCCAGCCTGGCGCCGGGGCAGGGGGCACAGCCTGAGGTCCCCTGGGCTGGTGCTGGGGTGGGAGGCATGGCCTGAGGTCCTCCGACCTGGCACCAGGGAAGAGGGTTCAGCCTGAGTTCCTCTGGCTTGGTGCCAGGGCGGGGGGAGCAGCCTGAGGTCTCCTGTCAAGCCCTGCGGGTGGAAGGCACGACCTGAGGTCCCATGTCAAGCCCCATGCAGGAGGTGGGTGGGCGCGCAGCCTCAGATCCCTGCTGATTGCTCCTTAAGGCTCGTTATGGGAACTTAGCCTCAGCTGTGGGTTTAAATTGACTGGACTGACGGTCAATTTGCATATTTCTTCTTTATTATATAGGATTTGCTGTCTGAGAACTTGCAGACAGAAGACTAGAAGAGACTACCATGAAAATGCACCTTCTCCCTTGCTCCTCCAATTTGGCCTGCTGACCAGCAGGGCTGGTGCAAGTGCCATCACCTAGAGGCCGGAGAGAAGTGCAGGACCTCAGGTCACACCCCATTCATGCTGAATCCAAATCTGCATTTTGCTAAGATTCCCCCACTAACTCTTAAGTACTTTGAAATCGTCTCGCTCAAACATCTCTCCCAATTACTATAAAATCCCCCTGTCAATCAGTCTCCCCTCCCAGCATCAAATATAATAATGCAGCATAAAGCTAACCAGCAGCCTATGAATTGGCAAAGTTCGCAAAAAATGCAGGATTGGACAGACTTAACAGACATGATCAGCCTTGGCCCCTGAACAAGGGAAGAGGAGTGAATCCGCAAGCAAGGTCACGTTCCCTCAGAAGACAATGCTGTGAATATCTGAGAACGAAGACAGGCTCCTGGAGAAAACGAGGAGGCTCATGAACATCTTTGTAAAAAGGACCCACTTTATGACTGTGCTGGGAAGTCACGCACACGCAACTGTGTTGAAAGACTGTGCTTAAACAAAAATGAACACTTAACACTTCCGCCACGCTAAGGAGGAGCACAGTGCATTAGCGATAACTTCAATGCTATGGGAGATAAGTTACTTTCGCGAGTTTTAGTTCCATTTCTCAAGACAAAGTCTAATCCAAGTGTCACTGTTTCTTGTGATTTCAGTTCTTGTTTTAAGTGGATTTTCTCAGGGCCAGATTTATTCCTTTTTCTTTTTGCCTATGGGACTTGGTTTGGGTGCCCCTGACCGATGTGGGATAATTGACACCAACTTACTCCCCAGCTGGGGGAAGTATTCTTCCTACTCTCCTGTTTCCTGAGTGGATGTTTCGTGCACTGTGGTGTCACAGAAGGGGGTTCCCCCTGGGGTTCTAGCTCTGGAGGCAGTTGTCTGTTCTGTGCTTACCTTGTCGAGCATGAGGAAGTTCTCCAGCGTCTCTCCGTTTTCACAGGTGACATCACCAGCGTCTCTCACCGCTCTGGGCAGGACCTCTCGCACCTCCTGGGCAATCATTCCTAGACACAAAACACTCCAACAGGTTGAGTCAGGCAGGGAAAGACCTTTCTGGAGAAAATCCTCCCAGGCCCACATCAGAAAGGAACACCGACAGCCACAGGCCACAGGGGAAGTCTTGGCAAATAGATGCTTATCCCTTCTCAGCTTTTGCTTTGATCCACAAGCATTTGAAGCGAAGAAGGAATTTTGAGCTATGCCCCACTATAGGATTAAGTGGGAGTGCCGTTTTCATTACGTTTCCTTGAGACTCAGGGCCAAATGTTGGAAGGAGTGAGTAAATGCCTTAAAACTTCTTCACATAGAAGCAAGGGTGGGACATTATCTTGCTTTTTGTTTTGTTTTTTGTTTTTTGGGGGGAGGGGTTGTTTGTTTGTTTTGTTAGTTTGTTTTCTTTTCCTGCAGAAGGATTTTGCCTCCTAATCAGTTCTTTAGGATTTCGGACTGGAATATAAATACCACTTTGGCCCTCTCTAACCTAGACCTATCTACTGTGCCGTTTTCTCTCTCCATCCCAGGACTGCCCTCGAACAGTTTGAGCTGCCATATGCCCCTCAACCCTCATCACATGAGCAAGAGGATGCCAGTGAAAAGAAACAATATACTGAAAATACTCCACCAGTACCTTGGGGTGCAGGAATGAGGTAGGTATTGAATAAAGACAACAGGAATTTCTTTAAGCTTTCCTGTTCTAGTGATTATGGGTTTCACAGAGGAAGAATTAGACCAACAGGATATTTTCAAATGCCATAGCACACTACCTCCAGTTAAAGAATTTGGAATTAAGCCCAGCCAGTGTGGCTAAGTAGTTGAGTATCGATCTATGAGCTAGGAGGACACAGCTTGATTCCTGGTCAGGGCACATGTCCTAGTTACAGGCTAGACCCCCAGTAGGGGGCATGCAGGAGGCAGCCAGTCAATGATTTGCATCATTGATGTTTCTATCTCTTTCTGAAATCAATAAAAATATAATCTAAAAAATAATTTGGAATTAAAATTTTAATAGGAGACAATACAAAATTAAAAAGGGAACTTTTGGGTGTACCTGTTTGATGGGCAGTGTTTATTCCCATTGCAGATGCGAACTCAGGTTTGTAGTCATACTCAACAATCCTCATTTGGGCTATTCTTCTCAGCTGTTCATTTGTGTCAACCTGATTGAAAAGAAGAGCAGGTTTCACCCACTTAGATATTTGCTATTCAAATCAATGCCCAGGGTGACCCAGAGAGATTAGGCATGTTGAAAATTTGATTGTTTTATCCTATTGCTCAAATTATTTTAAGAGAAATTTATATTTTTCTCCTTAGAGAAACCAGTTTCAGCTTCCATATTAGTGACTTCTGTTCACTGGTTTGTAAACTGAACCAGTTTTATGTCTAAACTAGAGGCCCAGTGCATGAAATTCGTGCATGGAGGGGGGTGTCCATCAGCCCAGCCCGCACCCTCTCCAACCTGGGACCCCTCAGGGGATGTCCCACAGGGATTGGGCCTAAACCATCAGTCAGACATCCCTCTCACAATCCAGGACTGCTGGCTCCTAACCGCTCACCTGTCTGCCTGCCTGATTGCTCCTAACAGCTTCTGCCTGCCAGCCTGATCACCCCCTAACCACTTCCCTGCTGGCCTGATGACACCTAACTTCTCCCCTGCTGGCCCATTCACCTCTAACTGCCCTTCCCTGCTGGCTTTATTGCCCCCAACTGCCCTCTCCTGCTGTCCTGATTGCCCCCAACTGCCCTCCCCTGCCAGCCTGGTACCCCCCCCCCCAACTGCCCTCCCCTGTAGGCCCAGTTGCCCCCAACTACCCTCCTCTGCAGGCCTGGTCCCCACCTCTGGTCTGCCAGCCATCTTGTAACAATGTAGGGGTGGCCATCTTGTGATGAAGTGAGGGCATGAGGGTCAATTTGCATATTACCTCTTTATTGTATAGGATTCTAGGACAAAAGCTCCCTAATTCACTGCTCCTGCCTTCTTTCCTTTGGGAGGCAAACCCTCCTTCTGAGAATGAGGTTGCTCACTTTGGAGAGAAACAATTGCTGAAGGATTGAGAAATACCATTTCCAAATGAACATGTAGCATAAATACCAAACAAATACAGGTCAACCTTGTATTTATAAATTGAAAATGCAAGGTTTAGTTCAAGTAACAAACTTTGAGGTATGAATATATCCTCTGTCATTTGCTTTTGACCATTTTGCTGGAGAAAATTTCTTCTGGAGGCAGATTGCAAATCCAGGTTTCCCAGCAGCTGGACCCTCCAGACCCAGACTTCCTCATGGAGACGGCTCCTCCCCAGACCTGCCTGTCAGTGCAGGTGTTTTCTGAGTTCACTGCTCTTGCAGGTTGTTAAAGGCATTCCCAATGGTCACTGCAAAGTCCTCCAAAAAAATTGCACTGGGTGTCAGCAAAATGATACCAATAAAGACAATGGAGATCATTTTCCCTAAAGCTGAATATGTTAATTCAAAGCATTCCCCTTTGAGGGTTTTTACTTAATGAGTTGATGGCACAACAAGATTGTTTTTTATTAGCCTTGTTCAGCAAGTAAAAAGCTGTGTGGGGTCCCCTAAATTTTCTTTCAGAATATAACTGGACTGTGAAACCAGTGGTCTCTTGACAATTAAAGTTATACTGTCTGGACATTCATCCATGTGTTGGAGCAACCAAAATGCTTTGTTGTTGCTGCTGCCATTTTAAGAAAACCCGACATGACCCTCAGCTCCTCTGGACCCACTGTGCCAGGTGAGCAGGAAAGCGCCTCTGATCTCATTAAAGCAGTGGTTCTTAACCTTCTGGCCCTTTAAATATAGTTCCTCATGTTGTGACCCAACCATAAAATCATTTTCATTGCTACTTCATAACTGTAATGTTGCTATTGTTATGAATCGTAATGTAAATACCTGATATGCAGGATGGTCTTAGGCGACCCCTGTGAAAGGGTTGTTCGACCCCCAAAGGGGTCGCGACCCACAGGTTGAGAACCGCTGCATTAAAGACTCTTGCCTGTTGGGTTGATTGGGAAAGCCTGTGGCTCGTCATTTAATGAGCCAAATAGACAAGCTTTCATTCAGGGATTTGTCAGGGAATATAATTTTGAGCTCACTGTTGTTTTAACAACTGCTCTTACAAAATGCGTTCATTCATTGTTTTATTTGGCTAATGCTTACCAATCATCTTCAACACACCATGTACTACACTAAGTGCTGGGACTTCGCAACTGATTGCCTTTTTACCCAAAACTAATCCAAAATAATATTGAATGTAAACTGTAATTGAAAAATAAAATTTTTGAAAAGGATTGCCTTTTAAGAGCTTGTGGTCTACACAGGAAGGCAGACTCATCAATATGGATTATATTACCATGTGGCATGCAGGGTGGTGATGGAATTGTGAATGGGGAATCATGGCCCCTCCAAGCAAGTATCTAAGAATTCTCAGGGGAGCTAAGGAGGGCTTCCTCCAGATGGTGCAGCCCAACGGAGACCCTGGCGTTTTTAGTTCTCAGCCGTGTTCTGCTCCTTTCACTTCAGGACCTTGGCACATAGCACTTTCCCTGTTTCCATAGCAATTCCTGCCCTTCCCAACTCCTCCCCCAACATACACATCCCTTCACCAGAGAAGCAGTTTTTGACCCCCAAGACTCTGAGCTAATGGCACCTGTCCTTTCCCTTGGTAGCACTAATCAAGTGATCACCAGACAGTTGGCTGTGTATTCTCTGTCTTCTCTCTAGGCGATACTTCTGAGGGTGAGGACAGGTGAGGCCATGGTTTTCTGTTCATCACCAAATCACCAGTTTCCAGGTAGTAGGTGCTCAACTAATATTTGTTTAATAAATTAACTTTAAGATAGGAGTTAGTTGTGAAAAAATGTAGATAAGGGGGGAATCAGGAAGGGGGTGACTAAGACAGAGGTGCTGGAAGGAAGAACACCATGAGCCAAGTCCCAAGGCAGCAAATCCCGAGTGATGTCTGCACAATAGAGGCCAAGTTTGACATTACTAGACCATAAAGATAAGGTCAGAGCAGGGAGGGTCTTGCCAACCATGCTGGGAAGGAACAGTCACAATCTCATACATCTGTCACTGGGAGCGCCTTCATTCATTCAACAAGTATTTAATGAGGAGTGACTATGTGCCAGATGCTATTCCAGGCACTGGAAGTTAAATGGGTGTTTCTCATCTGAAGTTCAAATTTTAATAAAAGTTCTGTTCCTCAGGGTAAGTCCAATGTATTGTTCATTTCAGGAATGCACAGTGCCTAGCAAAGTGTCTGATGTAACCGGCACACAGAGCTTCCTTGCAGAGAAGAAGGAATGAAAGAACAGAGGTAGTGCAATGGCAGAGCAACCCTGACATTAACAGAATTGAAGATGGGGATCAATCAGGAGCCAGCCTGGACAGGCCTTGTACTAGCCAGGCCCTCCCCAGTTCCCCACACCCCAGGCCCTTGGGAGTCCCGCGCCTGCTTTGCCTGCTTTTTATTATTCCTGGGGTTTGTGCAAGAGTCCCCACTGGGGACCACCTTCACTCAGGCTGTCCAGGCTCTGTAAAGGGAAAACGACCCCTGCTGTCTAAGTGGGATCCTTCGACGCATTTTTCCCAAAGGCATATTGCTACACTTAGGTACCAGACAGATTTTTGTCCAAAGAAAATTTTGAGGGTTGGCTTAGGGATCTAAAGACCCATAACAATGTTTCTCTAAGAAAATGCTCTTCTTGTTTCTGGCTCATAGACTTCCTTTCTAGAGCTAAATATAAACTGCCTGGGTTGCATGTTCCCTAGCTGTTTTCTGGCGAGAGAGAACCCTTGAGGCAAGGGCGGTGCCCTGTTGGAATCCTCCTCAAGGAACCGCACACAGGAACTGTACACAGAACAACACTTAATGCCACACCTTGCTCATCACGTGTGTTGAGCAAGAAGGTAGAAACTGAACTACAGTGTCTGATTTGATCTTGCCCAAAGCAGTTTGGGAAAGTTTTGACCTGGAATGCAAATGGCCATCACTGTCATGCTGCCTCACGCCCAAGGTGTCTATGTCATTAATTCAGGAAGTGCACCACGAAGAAGATGTCTCGGCCCGGCCCGTGCGAGTTCCGTGGATGCAGGGAAAAAGATCTCATTGCTTGTCACTGGACCTGGCCCCCAGCCAGGATGAGTAGGGCATCAGACACAGCTCACCCAGAGCTTAGGAACCTCTGCATTTGCTTATGGCCTGAGGGGAGACTGTGTGTTTACCTTCCTCCAGCTCTTCACTCAGTTCTCTTTAACCAGCTCACTGCTGGTGTGGTGGAGAGAAAAACATTTTGAGCATTTCATCTTCATTGATTTTTTTTCCTGGCTTTTATTTTTGGGTTTTTTTGCTGCCTGTTCCCAGCCTCCACTGCAGAATTTGACAGATGTGTCCAACTTTCAACTTCCTCTTTTTTTCGCATTGTCTTTGAAGTTCTTCACGCCCCTTTGATTTTCAGCACATCCCGCCCTCATTCTGTTCCGTTTCCAAGCCTCACTTCCTGGACCAGTCTGTAATCACATCGGTAAGCACAATGCCACTGTCTAGGTGGTCCTCTTGGACCAACCTCATTTTCCCAGTGCTTCAGTGTCACGGACTTCAATCACATCTGCTCTGTCTTCTCTGGGTCTTGGATACGCATCCAGGTGAGCACCAGAGAACCCCTCCACCAGGACTCTGCAGAGAGCTCCTGTGCTTTATACCTGCAAGCAGCCGACGATGCCTTGAGCCAGGTGGCCCAGAGCAAGGCAGCAGCCTGTATTCATTTTCCCTGTCACAGTGTTCGGTACCATGTTTTGCCACAGCTCATCCAGTTGCCATGCAACCTGAAAGAATGAAGGATGCATGCCCCCAGTGTGCATGGAGCCAGATCAACCAAGGATCCCTTCCCAGCGCATTTGGAAAAACAAAGTCAGGGAGAGGTGACGATGAAGCCCACACATGTGTCATCAACATTACCACTCCCTCTCTTGTCTGCAATAAGTAGCCAACAGAACAGATAAGATTTCCAGAAACATGTATTTTGTAAATGTGGGTAGACCTGTTAAGGACAAATACATTATTATGAAATAATTTAATAAATAAATGGCATATAATTTGCATCTTTAAAAAAAATTTTTTTAAAGCCCATGGGTAAAATGAAGATAAGCATTTCCTGACAGTTGTCGGGGCTCCGCGATTGAGCATCCAACACCACGAAGCAGGAGGTCATGGCTCGATCCCCAGCGAGGGGCATGCAGAAGGCAGCCGAGGATCAGTGATTGCCTCTCATCACCGATGTTTCTATCTCGCTCTCTCCCTCTCCCTTCCTCTCTGAAATCAATAAAAAATATATTAAAAGAAAAAAAAGAGGGTTTTTTTTTTTTTGTTGTTCACAGAAGAATAAACAGAGGCATAGCACATCTCTGGGCCTCATTTCCCAGGCCACTGGGTGCCAGAATCAGGACTAAATTTCTCGCCTTTTCCCCGGAGCCTGGGCTGGCCCCTGTGTCCTGTCATGCCACTGTGAGCAGGAAGGGGAAACAGGAGTTTCCCTTTGGAGCCAAGGCGGGTGGCATTTCACTCTGCGGAGGAGACTTCCTAGAAGGAACCGGAGAAGATCTAGGGAAGTTTGCTATTTTTAAGACACTGATGTGCTCCAAACCAAGGAGGCCCTTTAGAGCCCTTAGGTAACCGGAGTTCTGGGGATGGCCTGGTGGCGGCAGCAGGGGGCGTATTATCCAATTCCATTTAGATAAGGCCTGGCGGGGATTGTATAGCCAATTGCAAGGACAAGCGTGAGCGGGTGTGATCTGAAACACAGACAGTTTTCTCTCCCTGAAAGGCAAGGGCACGCTATCGGGGACGGGGATCTGAAAATGTCTGTGAGAACTTTCTAGCCCTGGGAGTTCCCACCCGGCTGGTAGGTCACGGCTCTTCTAACAGGAGCCGCAGCTCCACAATCAGCATGAGAGCTTGCGTTCCAGCGTCCCCTGGAATCCCTCGGCGAGGCGGACATTCCTTGGCTGGGTTAGAAAACCCAGCGCAGATTCGCACTGGGAAAGGAATGCAGTCTGGAAGGATGGCCAGTGATTTACCGATTAAAGTCTCCTATTAACTAAAAAAGGGTACGGATAAGAGACAAAAGCACCATTCTGCCTCCGCCTCAGGAAAGCGTACAGGAGAAGCAGTGTCCCTGAGAAGGTGGGGAAGTGATTGAAGCAGTGAATGGGAAACAATTCAACGGTGAAAGGTCTGGAATCAGGAGTAACCCAGCATCTTCATGTTAATCCCTTAGGCCCATAATAGCAGCTGTGATTTCCCCCAAATGCTTCAGTACTTCTCCCAATGGGTGAAAAAAATACATAAAGGACTCGGCGGGGCCAGGCAGAGAGGCACCATTTGCGTCTCCCAGATGCAGACGCTGAGCTTCCGCGAGGCTAAGGGTTTGTCCAGGGTCACGCTGCCGGGTGAGCCCAAGTGGGGGGAGCAGCCTCCTGACTTCCAGACCTGATTTCCGATTTCACAGGGCGGCTGCCTCTCCACAGAGGGAGACAGTCTTGACCCGGCTCTTGCCCATCCCTGTCTTAGCTTAGTCTTGCCCTTTCCAGTTCACCCAGACCCGGCATTGAGGGCTGAGCAGGGGGACTCCCTGGCTGCCCCTCAGAGGAAGCTGAGGAGTGGGGCAGACTGGCCAGCAGGGCCAGTGCCTGGGCTCTGGGAGGAGGCATCTGGAGGGTCCAGGAGACACATGGGCAGGAACGGGCCTGAGACAGTGCTCGGAGGATCCACAGCGGGGTGGAGATCTGGAGATGGGAAGGAAAGGGCAATCTCCAGCCGCTGACAATGTGTGGAAGTAAATAAATAATTACAAGAAATCACAAGGTGTAGTGCTTTGTTTGGGTTCAGGTAAAGGGCCAGGGCTGTGGAAAATCATCCGGAGACCTGCTGCATGGGCAGCCAGCGCGATGCTGTCATCGCCCTCTGTTCCATCAGGTGAGGCCATTCTCTGGGGTAGGACTGCTTGGCAATTCCAGCAGGATGCCTACCAGCTGCAGCACTCATCATTGTCAAGCAGTCGCACAGCACAGGCGACATGCAGAGATGCCCCCTGCAGGGCGTGTCAGAGGCCAGGAGCACCCGGCACACCTGACTCGGGTGTCAGAGGTGTTCAAGGCTGGCCCCGCGCTCACCTCCTGGATATTCTGCTTGGCCCGGCTGTCAGAGGGATGCATAATTGTCCCCATCACTTTCATGTTGCCACAGACAACCAGGGCTTCGTCCGGTGTGTCTGTGTTTATTCCCACTCGACCATGACAGACAATAGCTTCTGGAACTTGTCCTCGCTGCCATAATGCATCACTGTCATTTTCAAATTGCCCAGGGTTAGAGGCCTGGAAAAAATACATAAATATGTTACCATTAAAGTCACAGTAGCAGGAAAAGACGATCAGTTTATTCCTGGTAGCAAAGGAAAACAATGTGTCTGAGTCTTTCATCTGAGACTCATATGCTGGGTGGAACATTTTGACATATCCCTATAGCTGTGGCCCCAGGAGAGCCAGGGGCCCCCTAACTACTCTGTCCCCCATGAGCAGGAGCTCAGTTGGCCATGGTTTGGAATATCCAGTCTCTATTGCATGCATGTGGAATTGATGATGTGTCCATTATACTGGGAGAAAGATAAAGAAAACAACTCACAAAGACTGTCTTTTCGAGGATAACAATAATGATCTTAAAACAAGAACATTACATCAAAAAATATTGCAAGGTTATTAAAAATCTCAGATAAATAAAAATACCTTGAATTTAGCCAGCCCTTTTATAGTTTTAAAGCGCTTTCATATTTAAGATTTCATATGCAGTTGACTAGCTAATGACAATACAAATATATTTAATACACCTCAACTATTTCCTAAACACAAGTAATACCAAAGGAAGAAGAACAGCCCCATTTGTTGTATAAATCCACACCCCAATTCTATGAGACATGTACCATTATCCTCATTTTATTGATACTGAGAGGATAAACAAATTGCCTAAGGCTGCAAAGCTAACAAGTTCCAGAACTGGAATTATATACTTCCTTTGATTGTTAAATAATGACTTTAAGTTGGCCTTTTTATGCTGTTGCCTAGAAGTAGTAGCCCTGGTTGAATGTGGTCTTCAAAGAAAATCCAAGTGAAACTTTAGATAAAGTTCTGGAGATTTTACTCTTAAATAAAATTCTTTGTTGAAGAATTCCCCTCTGCACTATCTCCCCCCTTGCCCAGTTCCCTGCAGCCACTGAATATATTTCCAAACATCTTCAAGTAGAGATCTCTGAATCCATCAAAATCTGCACAATTTTATTAGCTCTTGAAATTATGACCTATTCTTCTACATCTGACTTTTGTGTGTTTGAGGCAGGTTGTCAGAAATGCAGACAAAACTGTAGGGACCCTGATCATCAGCACAAATTCAAAGTCTTCATGTTGTGCCTTTCTGGTGGTTTACGGGAGACATTGCGAAGTCAGCACCTGAGCGTGTGCAGATTATCTCTGAAGAACACCCGAGAAACCAAAACCAATGGTTTCCTCAAGGGGAGGGGGCTGGGAGATGCAGAGACTGGGGTGGGGGGAGGTTTGCTGTTCACTATGTGCTTCCCGTTAGAGTTGAATGCTTTTACCATATGCACTTGTTACCAATTTAAAAATAAACAATTACAAGAAACCACAAGGTGTAGTGCTTTATTTGAACTCAGGTAAAGAACGCTGAGGTGTTTTCAACTTCCTGTTTCATCTTCTCTCTCTGACCCCTGAGCTGCTGGGAAGACTCAACCAATTGACACTTGATAGACAACAGCAGTGAAAGAATTTAAAGTAGCAACATTGAAGAGTATTTTGTGTGAATTCACTTGAACAAAGAGCTTTTCTGCAAAATCCCTAGAGTCCCCTTGGCTGTGAATGGCAAATTGGCTTTGACTCAAATCCTTTTAGAGCAAGCAATCGACTAAATCCAAAGGTATCCTATACAAAATGTTGATGTGTTTTGCTCTACTCAGAACATAATGAGCCAGCCACTTTAAGGAAACAGAATAGGACAATGATGGACTTTTATTTTCTTAACTAGAGGCCCGGTGCACAAAAATTTGTGCCCTGGCTGGGTGGGGGGGATTCCTCAGCCCAACCCTGTGCCCTCTCACAATCTGGGACCCCTCAGGAGATGTCCACCTGCTAGCTTAGGCCCGATCCCCCTAAGCTGGCAGTCAGACATTCCTCTGGCAGCCCAGGAGCCCTCAGGGGATGTCCACTTGCCAGCGGGGAGCAGGCCTAAGCTGCAGTTGGACACCCTTAGCGCTGCTGAGAAGGCAGGAGAACCTCCCACCACCACCGCTGTACTAGCAGCTGTCAGCCTGGCTTGTGGCTGAGCAGAGCTCCCTCTGTGGGAGTACATTGACCACCAGGGGCAGCTCCTGCATTGAGCATCTGCCCCCTGGTGGTCAGTGTGTGTCATAGTGAACTGTCATTCCCAGTCGTAATGCTGTTAGGATCAATTTGCATATTAACCTTTTATTATATTGGATATATAGGATAGAGGCCTGGTGCATGGGTGGGGGCAGGCTGGTTTGCCCTGAAGGGTGTCCCGGATCAGGGTGGGGTGCCTGGCCAGCCTGGGTGAGTGGCTGATGGCTGTTTGCAGGCTGGCCACAGCCCCTTCAGGGAGGGGGTCCCTGCTGGGGTGCCTGGCCAGTCTGGGTGAGGGGCTGATGGCTGTTTGCAGCGAGGCTGGCTGGAAGCAGGTATCTGGAGTTTATTTATCTTCTATAATTGAAACTTTGTTGCCTTGACCAGAGGCCACAGCTGGCCAAGGCAGGCGAGAACCTTAGCTTCCTCCATTGTCAGGGCAAGCCTCCTGCTTGTTCCAGCTCCGTGGCTGCTGGTTGCCATCTTGGCTGGATTAATTTTCATATAGTCACTCTGGTTGGCTGGTGGGCATGGTGATTGGCTGGTGGGTGTGGCTTAGATGTAGCGGAGTGACACCAATTTGCATATTACTCTTTTATTAGATTAGATGAGCATTGGGATAATTATTATCATGTTGGTAACTTACTGGAACAGCAGATATAGTAGGTTTATTTTTTTTTTGAACTATTACAACAATCTCACTTGGCTTTCATTGGATGAAGACTCAAATCCCTAAAATATGTTCAGATTATTTTGGGAAGGGTCAAAGAGAACCAAGGATTGAACTCGTGACCTCTTGGTTCATGTGTCAATGCTCAACCACTGAGTCACATCAGCTTGAAGTACATTTTCTAAATATAGAACCTTAAGGAGGAGTCCTCATCCCTAATATATATATACTAGGGGCCCGGTGCACAAAAATTTGTGCACTCGTGGTGGAGGGAGTCCCTCAGCCCGGCCTGTGCCCTCTCACAGTCTGGGACCCCTCAGTGGATGTCCTATGATGGCCCCAGTCTGCCAGGCGCCTTCTGTGTGTGTGTGTGTGTGTGTATGGCCACTGGGGACCTGCCCCCAGCTGCATCTGAGGCTCGGAGCAGTCCTCCTGTGTGTGTCTACCTGCTGGGGACCTGCCACCAGGCACACTGTGGAGGCTCATGGTCAGGCCAGCCTTTTCCTGCTCCCTGATCCCCGGAAGGGACCTGGGAAGCCACCAAGCAGGCCACCAACTCTTTCCCACTCACCTGTCCCCTGCTGCCTTCCTTTCCCAC
>PVJC01016096.1:0-34142 GCA_004026665.1 Murina feae
GGTTAAAAAAAAGGAAGAATATGAACCATGCAAACAATAGCACGTTAATTCTGTTAAGTGAAAAAAATCAAAATCCAAAGAATTTGCAAAAGCAAGCATGAAATTTAAGGTAAAATTTGGATTATAAGAGATTATGATGTATCAATGTAGATTTTTCAACTGTAATAAATGGTGGGAGATGTTGGTGATGTGGTAGGCTCAAGATGTGTGGGGACAGGGAGTATATGGGAAACCTCTGTACCTTTCTCTAAATTTTGATTTGAACCTTTAACTGCTCTAAAGATATATCTTAATAAAAAATAAAAAAGTGATAGAAAATAAAAATTAAGTTAAAAAGTTTTGCAAGACCTGAACAGGGATAAATTTTAGTAATACAATTTTAACTAATCAATAAATAAATTCATAATTACAATGAAAAAGTTCAATACAGTTTTATCAGTAATTGATAAATTTATCCAGTATACAAAAAATATCAGTAAACATATGGATGATTTATATAACATGACTAACAAGTCTAACATAACTGTCATGTTTAGAATATTATAAGCCAAAAGTATATAGTTTATAATTATAGAGGACACAGATAATTTACCTAAAAGATCATTTCTTAAACATAAGAAAAATCTCAACAAATTTTAAGGAATTGATATTTCCCAAAGTATATTTTCTGATCACAAAAAATGTAGCATAAATCATTTGATAATGATAAGGAAACTTGTAGGATGTGACTACAGCAGCGCTTAGAGGAAGTATACAACCTTAAATGCAGAAGAAATGAATAGCTGTAAAATTAGTGATATCTACCAGGGGATTAGATAAAAACTCTATTAATACTCCAAGGCCATAGAGAGGAAAAATTAAAGTAAAAACAAATATGTAGTAATGAAGAATAAGATCACTTCTATTTCTTAGATTTCTCATTTGTATAACAAAACAATAGTCCCTATCTCATAGAGTTTTCAGAAAGCTATGTGATATCTTACCACAGTACTTGGGGTACAGTATGCTCTTAAAACATGTAACATTTTTTATATCATCATGTAATTTTAAATCCTCTTTTCCACAGAATTCTTAAATCCTCTTTTCCACAGAATTCTTGAGAATTCTGTGATCTGAATTTGTTTAATTTGAGGGTAAAAGGAAGGAAGGAAAATTTATTGAACTGCATGCTGTCTTTCAAATATAAGCTTATTTTAAAGTTCCAAGCTTTTGCTCTTGCTGGTTTTTTTGTTGTTGTTTGTTTTGTCCTGAATGCTTTTAATACCATTGTCTGTTTGGCATCTGTTGCTAACTATTCAAACCAGGCTAAAAAACCACCTTTCTATGTAATATTCCTGACCTATTCCCCCAATTACATAAATATGTTCTCAATATATATGTATGATTGGAAAATTGATGGAATATCCTGATGTAGAGGAAATAACAAACAACAAACACAATTGCTAAAACATTTCCACTGATTGCTCTTTATATAATTTTATTTTCTTATGTTTTGCATACTTTCTACTTTTCATATTTCAAATAAACAGCTTGTTTAGTTATTGTTGAATATTAAGTTGACATCTTTATTGAACTATTCACAAAGACACCTGGATCTCTTTTCTTAGAAATTAAAACAAATTTACAACCCATCAATGTCTAGCAGGAGTTTAATTTGTTTCTCTAGCATTCATTAGCTCATTCTTTCGTAGGGCGAATTGTATCTTCTGTAGAAATTCTCATCAGAAAACAACTAAATAAGACAATCAAAGTCAGAATAAATAATTGTATTTTTGCTTTAATTTATTCTTACATCTCACGAATACATGTGGTGATATTGTGGTTCAGGCTTAATAAGCACCTAATTATGAATATACTGTGGTTTGTACAATATAATGCAGATTATTTAAGAATTAAGAAAAAGCACTGAAAAAGTCAAATGATGGTTTCATCTAATTAAAATAAAGTGCCATATAATAATATATTAAGACTATCAATGACAATGAAAAATATTAAAGGCATCTTATAGATAGACATATCCAAATCCCATTGCTTCTACCAAAGTAAAAGTATTTTAGTTAAATAATAAGGAAGGTAAGCATTTTATTTTTTAGGCTTTTTATAGTGAATTTAAAATGAGAACTTTAATTTAGTTGAACTACATTTTTAGTAGGCTTTTATCTCTTTTTTACTTTGCAATGCTAATTAGATTTAATGACTCCTATTCTATCAAACTCTCTGAAGGGAATTTATAAATAAATGGGATAAATAGGCTTCTTTTAATATTGGCTACTTGACAGAGTTTCTTTTTCCTGTCCTCTAATTGGAATGATTCTCCCAGATGAAATTTGCACCTTAAATATTTAAACAACATTGGCTTTTTAAAGGAAAATTATTAGATCAACAGATTAAAGACACTTCTATTGCTACAACTGAATTTCTGTCGTTATACATAAGTTAAAGTTATACCGCCTCTCATAGGTTTATGTTTGCTTGATCTTTTACTTCTTCATTGTGATCGTAGTTGCATGACTGATGCACTTGTTAAAACTTTCAGAACTGTACACCAAAAAATATATACTGCAGTCAATGTTATCTTAATTCAGAATAAATGAAAGTGAGAAGCTTTTCTGTTTATAAAGGCAAAACTAGAACTATACATTTGCCCTTCCACCATGCAACAATCAAAAAAGGGTCTAAATATAGTAAAAATAACAGTTTTAAGAGTGAATAACAGTGCAAAGCAGCGATGCCCGAGAGAGGGTCATTGATTGTATTGGTTGTCATCCTAGAAGCATTTTCTGTTCTGTAGTGCAGGAAGGGAATCCCCAACACTGTCCTGAACTCTTACTAAAGTTAGTAGGTTTGGAAATGAAGTGTAGGTTTGGAAAGCTGACGACACTGGAATTTGAGGAAGCGTACAGGAGAAGTAGAAGTTCCTCAGTAAAAACAGTTTTAATATTTAAAGAAGGGTTATGTTGAGTCTTTCTTTTACTGTTGAGTGGTACATGCATAAGGCAACGATCTAGAAGCCTGGACAAAGAATAACAAAGGGAGTGTAAGACGAACAATTTCAGATTTCAGACAAGTTGGTAAGGTACTTAAGTTTCAGACATTGTGGAGAAAGCTGTATTAACAATTGTCCAAACTGAGTGCCCTGCACTTTTTCATACACAAAATGTCACATTCAATGAGAGAACAATCAGAGGCTACCTCGGATCCAGAATAAAGTCCTTCCATTTTTTTTTTTAAAGAAAGACAATGAGGTGGAAAGCTAAGACCCCAAAATGTCTCCCATTTGATAACTCATATTTTTTAATGCCAATGGTGAATATAAACTTGTAGGAAGTAGCCATGTGTTATGTGTCAATATTTTTACTTTTTCCAGAATATAAAATGAAATTGAAAAAGATGAATTAATACTCAGCATGATTTCACTTGCCTTGGCTCAATTTACACAGAAAAAAAAAATAACAAAACACTCCAAATATTTCATTAGCGAGGTGAGTTAAGAATGATAGGATATTAGTTTAGAAAATTTACAGTTTTAATTTTTCATTTTCTATGACACTGAAATATTTGATTATTTCTCAAATAGCAAAATATAACAAAGCACAGAACCTTGGAATTGGAAAAGAATTGCTGATCATTTGATCCAGATTCCTCCTGAACACATGAATCTCTTCTCTAAAAGCAATGAAGAGCTCATGACCTCAGTAGACTTGTCATTCCATAAGTGAATTGTTCTATTACATGGCTGGGCATTGAGCAGAAAGATTTCTCCCGTGCTCTCTTAAAAATGGACTCTAATAAATATTTGTGTTTTATAGACATGTAGGCCAAATTTTACTCTGTTAATAAATGACCTTCCCTTAAAATGTTTGGAAGTAAGTGTCATAGCTGCTCTACTCCCATATTTTCTTGCCTGTAGGATAAACACTTCCGGTTTCTTCACCAGAATCTCATATAATACAATCAGCTGAATATCTTGAAACTTGTTTTTGGACATATTTAATCCAAGAACAATGTGAGGGGATGGGAAATGATTCCGTCGATCACTCATGCTCTGCTCCCTCTCCTCCCCCTTGTCTTTGCCCATGGATTCAGAGATTTAAGTTCTCAACAACGAAGAAAGGGGGCAATTTTTGTTCTACTTTTATAGATTTTTGAGGCAATAAGACTAAAATTTACTTATTTTTTTATCACTCCCACTTTTTTCTCATAGTCATTTACCATGAGCAATTATAAAGACCAATTCTGATAGGGTAAGGGAAGAATGATTGAGCTGCAAATTATTCTTGAAAGTTCGGAAACAAGTAAAATAAACCGAAGCAGACCTGTTGAAAAAAATGACGCTTCTCTATGGTGTTGAGATTGTGGTGCTTTGTATGTTAAATGTTTGCACAGTGGATTGTGGGAAGTTAGAACCATAGGAGCCGCACTAGATGGAGCTTGTGTACGTACTGGTGAGTGTTTTTGGAACTATGTCCATCAAAGTTCACATTTCACTCTAAGCAACCAGGAGAAACCAGGTGGCAGCCTCCACTTTGCCTGGATATTTCCTGAGTTTAATTATCCAGTTAATTAGGTACATTTTCTGTTTTACACATTCCTGCAGATGACCATGTTGCTAAACTTTCTGTGACTAAATAATCAGTTTTGCCAGCCTCTGGCTTCTGGAAACATTTTTATCACTTTCTTTTAAGCCCCCATGGGCAGCCTCTTCAAAGTCCATTAGGCTTCTGGTCAAGGCACATTAGCATTTCGCTCGCTCTCTCATTAAGAGTCCTTTCAGCTTCTTTTTATTTCCTGATGATAAATATCCCCACCTCGTTATTTGTTGCTACAACTCTCCACATCCAGTTTCCCTTGAGCTGTATCCATTATTTATTGCTGAGTAATATATTAACATTGAGTGTTGCAGGTGGAAACAATAAAAATATAATATTTGACACATTGTTTTGGCAAGTCAGGTTCCAGTGATAGCGTTTCTAGGAGGTTTCAGTTCAGTGTCTCTCGTGAGGTTGTAGCCAACATGTTGTTTTAGGGTTAGACTGTGGTTATCAGGAAGCTCAACATCTGATTCCAGCTTGGACCAGCTATATGGCCATTAGCAAGGTCTTTCAGATTCTCACCACATGGACTCCTCCATCAGCTCCTTGAATAGCTTTATGTCTTTGTATCTGATTCCACTGGATAAAGTTTTCCAAAGGGAAAACAAGGTAGAAATCACAATTTCTTGCTGACCTAGCCTTAGAAATCACACACCATTATTCCTACAAAATCACTTTGGTTGCCTAGGTCAGTCCTATTTGATGAGAGAAAAACATCGAGGCATAAATACAAAAAGGAAAGAATATTTTAAAACCGTTTTTTAATTTAGATTCTTTGTCGTTGCATAAGTCTCCTTTTCCCCCCAGCACATCCCCTCACACTCTCCTCCCTGTTTGTGTCCATAATATGCATGCATACAGGTACTTTGGTTGATCTCTTACCCCCTCACCCTCCGCCTTCCCGCATAGGTTAGACAATCTATGCGGTGCTTCTATAACTCTGGTTCTGTATTTGTTCATCAGTTTATGTTGTTCATTACATTAAAACCAATTTTTGAGTTAATTTTGGGGGGCTGACTTGGTTAATAAGATAATATAGGCTTTAAGTGCACATTTCTATGATACATGATTTGTATATTGTACTATGTGCCCACCAACAAGGTCAAATCATCTTCTGTCACCGCATACTTGACCCATTTTATCCTTTACTATTCCCTCACCCTCCTTCCTGCTGGTAACCACCATACAATAAAACCATTTTGATACCAGCTTTCACACAGTGTCTTATCTCCTTTCATCTTTATTGAGGTATACTTGACAAATAAAATTATACGTATTTAAAGGGCACAATGTGATAATTTGGTAGATGTATACATTGTGAAAGATTTCTCCCCACAGTGTTCATTCACTATCTCTTATTCAAAGTCTGAAAACAGTCACTTCATATAATTTGTCAAATTTTCTAGTTGCTTACAATGGGAAGGTAAATCCCATAGGATTCCTTCCTTCCTGGGTGGAAGTGGACAAACAGGTACATTGTAATATGGAAAGCAGGAATTTTGGACTCATACTTTGGAAATTCTTAACAGACTTCCAAGGGAACATTTTTAAATATTCTTAAGTCTATATGTGCAGTCCCTGTATGATGTTTGACCTCAATAAGTACAAGTTTTGGCGGCATCAGCATGTACATGGCTTTTAAATTTCTGGGGCTACGTGAGATCACCTAGGAAAACAGAGAGGTATTTCAAAATTTAGCACTTATGAATGAGAAAATTCCAGGAGGAACCCTAAGAAGTGGCAACTGGTGAGACAGGAAGGAAAAAAGTCCTGAATGTGTAGTCCACATAAATGGAAGAGAATATTTCAGAAGGAAAAGTAATCAACTGGGACAAATACTGACAAGATGAGGTTTGAGAACTGGCTATTGGATCTTAGAAGCAGACGCCAAGTAATCTTTTTACCCCAAAACTGGTATTAGAAACACACATAAAAATACTTGCTGATTGATTCAAATGGGCTGCTTAGTTGCACCGCTTAATAGGTCCCTTTCCTTTTTCCTTTCCTTATAACTTCTCATTAAGGAATTGCGCTTGCTGCCACAGTCCTCTAAACACCTTTTGAATCCAAGTGCTAACCTGGGGAGTCCATCTGCTGCCGCAGCTCACAGCTCCGTGGTGCTAAAGTGAAGCTGGCAGGAGAACTAACCATCAGAGAGGCATAGCCTGTGTAATGTGCTTTTCTTCTGCTCTGGCAAAAATAGAACCTCAACTTTGGCAGGAAATGAAAGAAATTTTGCATTTTGGTTAGCGTTTGTGCTTCTTACCTCAAAACATAAAGTGGGGCACCCCCAGGTATCCGTTGGAGAATCACATAGTTTGCAGCACTGGCAGTATGGGGTTTTTTTTAGTGCTTTACTTAGAAATAAGGAAAGATTGAATCTGAGATGATTATACCTTGTCATATCGTTAACAGTAAAACAAGTGGTACACTCGTATGTGAAAAACACACATAGATGACTATCAAAACAATGCAAAATAGTTAAGTGTACAATTTGGGAGAATAGGAAATGGCAAAATTTTCTTTTTAATTATATCAACCTAGATATATAGTACTTCAAGTGAATTTTTCAGACAACTATGTTATAGTTTTAAATGCTAATAAAATAATTTTCAGAAATTCTTGTTCAAAATGTCATATATCTGGAAGCCCCTAGTACAGCTTTTCAAAGTTTTATATAAAAAAAAAAACTATGTATGAATTAAATAAGAAAATGACAGAAACTCACAGTTATATTTCATACTAAGATTTACAGACAATGTGACACCAAAATGTAGATAAGAATCTCTAGTAACTAAGACAAAGGAGCCAATCAGAGAAAAGTCACCTTTGACTTTGACAGATAATCATTTCTTGGCTTCTTCGCATAGAATACAAATTTCTCTGAATAAAAGGGCACATCATGCTTTGTTTTTTTCCCCATAGTTTTCTTTTAAGGGAATAAAAAAATGTGTACATCTCTTACTATTTTCTCCAGTTTTTCTCAGAAAATCAGGGCTTATATTAAATCAAAAGCAGATAGCACTCACTATTATACAGCTCTTTATCAAAAGCTGAGATCAATATGATAGAGAATAAAAAATATGTATATAGGGTGTCCCCAAAAATGTATATACACTTTTAATAATTATTGATTCCAATGGGTTAAATCTGAAAAGAAAGAAGCAGCAATTGAATTATCATTTGTCAAGTGTGTATATATTTTTGGAATATATATATTTGTTCTTCCTATTGATGGTTCTGATTAATATTCTTGAGTTTGCTTATACATATAATTTGTGGTGGAAAAACTACTTCAATTGAAATTCTTCTATATATCTAGTTCAAAACTTCTCTTTTATGTAATTAAAATGTTAATCTGAGAAGTAGTCAGAATACCGGCCAATGCCACCATTTTTCTGTTTTCTGACAGAGACTGCAGATTTTAAAAAATGTCTTTGAAAGAAGTAGTATTGTAGCATGATATATTCTGGAAGGTGTAAATTCACCAGAGAAAAATATAAGAGCTCTAGAGGAAGTTGTCGTTTTTCATGTATTCAATCAAATCAGTTCAAAACAGAAGCAGAGAGGACTGGCCAAGAAGACCTTCATTACAGCAGAGGTGGTCTAAGTGGATGTCTTCTACAAGACTGGACGTGGTCTAAGATTGGTGCACATCAAGCTGCTCTTCAGAGGATGATCCAAGCAGAGGATTAGATCTGCACCGAAGGTCAACAGACAGCATCACAAACCATCATCCTGCATGTTGCCTAGTATTTGGCAAGAAAAGAACTTGTCCAACAACAAATAAAAGTGCAGGAAAGCTTTGCATTATCAGCACCTAGAAGAATGAGAGGAAGAATATTTCTCTGATTATCTGCTGCATGATCTAGAAGAAAATTTCACAAGTGTGTTTGACACCCTTAAAGAATGCAGAAAAACATCCACTGCTACCTAAAGTAATGCCTCTAGCTACGTTAGCTAGTTGCATGAGATGGGAGGGATTTAAATGAGGTAAAACAAGACTGTGGTGGGTACAGATACACTGGCAGAATTAGAACCTACATTAGGAATTGTAAAAAGAAAATTCAAAGCTTTATAATATTAGCAGTGCTGGTAATATAAAGAACTTGAGATTCCATTCAAGGTTGCAGATGGAAATGATCGAGAAAAAATGATGAGATTAAACATACTGACTATAGAGGAAAGTTAATATAGTAACTATACGTGGTCATTGATGTTTCTAAGAGGTCAGAAAAAAATTAACAGCCTCAATAGCCAAATGTGATCCGTATGCTTCTTAACTAAGTTTTTACATTTTTAAGCCTTTTAGTTGTTTTTTATTTCTTGTTTATTCTACTTTCCTGGGTTACAAGTCTTGTTATATAGATGCCAAATTATTTTGCTTCCTTCTAACAAATACTATTCTGTCTAAATCATTCAGTGGGTACTATTTTTTGAGTTGCTTAACTTCCAAATCTTCATAATCTATGACATTGTACTTCAATTTATAATTTTTTTCCATATACATTTTGTTTTTTATTGTTTCTCTGTTATTTATTTTGCAATGTATAAATATCTACTGAGAATTACCAACTGTCCAGAGATAACCTAAGTAGCTACACCTTACATTGAGTTCCTATGTTCATGAATTTATATATATGTGTGTTTACTTAAATAACTTTTGTCTCTGCTTTACAAACATTTTCTTGGGAAGAACATGTTCATTTAAACAACTTTTGACATTTATAAAGGTGACCATAAAATTATTTATTCCACATATTCAAATGATAAAGTATCTATCCCAATGCTAATTCATCTTCTCATTAATAAATTTATTCAGTCGTGGTTTTTATTCTTCATTCATATTATAAAACTGACTGACTTTATAACTTTGTATATTATTTATTTTAATAGCTTTCTTCTCTTCATTTATTTATCTACTCGAATTTCTTACTTTTTACTTTTTCTGCTTTCATTCTGTCAAAGGATTTGTGACTTACAGAGTTGGTCCATTCCTGATACACCTCTCCACATTTATTTTAACCCAGGTAATTAGTGTGGTTTAGGTATACTTGATTCCTTTTTTAAAAAGAGAGAGATAATTAGAGGATCTATGATGGATATCCCCCTTTGCTCCAGTCCCAACTGTGGTGCATTTGTTTGAAATTCTTTTCAACTACAGGTTTTCAATAGTTTATTTCCTTAACAAATGCAGTAGATGCAGATTCCTGTACTTGTGTATTTATTTCTTTCATAATTGTGTATGCATGTGATTGTGGTGAGAGGAGACAAATTGGCAAAGTAATGGAGATCAAATGGGTCTCTTTATTTTGGGAAATCGTTCATTTTTTTATGAAAATTTTTTGTTTTTCCACCAAGTTAATTGAATCAATTTTTCTTATCTACTATGTTAAAATGTGTTAGTTTCATTAAAATTTTAGTTTGATATTTCCAAGGGCTTCAAATCACAGAGCTAATTACAAACACTATTTTAAATGTTCTCTTTTCCTATTGATTAAGAAGTGGGTTAGATTATCTAATAGTATTGTGCCTAGGTTACATACTGTCTGACAAAATGCTTATATTTTTACTTTTAATTCATGTATTTTTGTGGATGGTTTAAAATCCTTGTTTCACAATTCGTATGACATTGAACAAGTTATTAAGTCCCTTGTTATTTTAGTTTTCTTTAAAGTGAAAAAGCAATAATTTCTATTACATAGGACTTCTGATAAGATTAAATGAGATGACATAACATTCTCAGAAAACTCAAATAATAGTTTTTTATTGTCTGCCCTTTAAAGGTTCTGTTTTAGAGAAAAGCAAAGTCCAGAGTCTTAATAGAGGCTAAGCTCATGTTCTCTGTGTTACTGAGGTTTAGCACATCCCTGTCCTTTTCCCACCTTGATTATTCCATAAAACAGTTCATTATTTTTGTGCTAAAATAGCAGAGTGGAGTGGTTGCGACAAGCAAAGGCTAAAATATTTACTATCTGGTCTTTATAGAAGATATTTGCTGATCCTTGAACTAAACTCATCTTCTAATGCTGTATACATAGTGCTATGACCTTAAGAAAAACAAAACAAAAACAAGGATTACAAAAATCGTAGAAGTAATTTTGATTTGCCTTTTTGAGGGATGGTGATCCCTGTGTGACACAGGAAGGGCTTTCGCACGTCTGCTGATGTTCTGTTATTTTTATTCATTGTTAAGTGATTGTTTTATGTGCATCCACTTCACACATGTCCATTACACTGTGCATGTATGCATGTTTTAATAGACTTTATAGTTAAATATCTCTGACAAGATTTAAAGGAAAAAAAAACAAAAAAAAGCAAACAAAAAAAAAAAAAACCAACCACAGGCTAGAACTTTTCATAAACACACAACTGTGAATTTTATTTGTTATTGATTTTCCAAATCTGCAATTTCCTAATGATCAAAAAGAGATTTCACTTCCAACCGATGCCTGTAATTTCTTTTTTTAAAAATACACTTTATTGATTTTTTTACAGAGAGGAAGAGAGAGGGACAGAGAGTCAGAAACATCGACGAGAGAGAAACATCCATCAACTACCTCCTGCACACCCCCTACTGGGGATGTGCCTGCAACCAGGGTACATGCCCTTGTCCAGAATCGAACCTGGGACCTTTCAGTCCTCAGGCCGACACTCTATCCACTGAGCCAAACCTGTTAGGGCAGATGCCTGTAACTTCTCATCCAATAAATCAGATGCAGAACAAAACTTCAAGTACTTTGCAATCTACTATATTTATATTTAATAAAGTCCCTTAAAATCTTCTGTTTATTTACTTCTCTTGGACTCTGCCTAGAAAATACAAATAAATATCAGTAAAATGTTTGTTGGACTAACAAAGAAAGCAGCAGTTACTTCTTTCTTGTCTAATCAGTAGAATTTTAAAAGCAGATCAGACATAGCCACACAACTCTCTGTAGCTTCCTTTTTCTCATTTGCTAAAAAGGGTTAAATAAAGCTCACTAAATATATAAAGTGATTTATTAATAGACATTATAATGCAGTCTATAAGAACCGTATGCAAGAAGGCCAACTTTAAAGAGTTTTTTCCAGAAATATAAGCTTCCCCGTTGTATGCATATTTTTATCCGAGCCACTTGTGTGGCATTGGAAGACATGCTGGGTTAACATGGAGCCTGTTCCAAGTTTGGAGTTCACTGAAGTTCTAAAGTTTTGTGGAAACACTACCGTGCTGGTTCGAGACTCCAAAACCTACATTTCTCCAGATGGAGTGTTGTTAATATTCTGGATTTGTGGCGATGCACTATTTTACAACAGATAAAATGAAGCAGTAAAAAGTAAGTTTGTTTGCCATATGGCTGTTTATTTCTGTGTGCAGAGCCTAGCTGTGAAATATATGGCTCCTCAGTATGGGACAGCCACACATTCACATCGGCACACCTGCTTTAGCACAAAGAGCCCTCCTTTCAGATGACACAAAAATCACGGTGTCATGATTTGAAGCAGTTTTCCCATCATTTATGAGACTGTGGGGAGCAGTCTGGCTTATAAGACATGGAAAATGAGATTATATACTGGTGGCTTTTACCCTTTCAAATATATATATTATTTAAATGACAAAGAGCTGTTTTAGGGAAGTAAAAGAATATGACAGGCAGGAACATGAGTGTTAATGCTGAGAGGGAGACTTGTGTTCTAATTCTACCTGTGACAGTGATTTCTGTGTAGCCTTGGGCAGGGAATGACATTTCTCTACCTAATCTAATCTAGCTTTATAATTGAAATTTAAATAATAGAATCACAGAGTTATAGATTTCTTAAAATTTGATCAAGGTTTTGCTTCCGGAAAAATACAATGAGGATACTAAGAAGCAACAACTTCTTTCCAGGGAAAGAAACAACTTCTGTTTCTAATCAGTACAGTGTTTCTTTCAGGGTCAGAGGTCAACCTGTTCTTCCAAATTTGCTTTCTCTGTTCCTACTGGAAAGTCAGAGAAAGAGTGACCCCTTCTGTACCTACAGAGGATTTTGAAGTGCTGCTCTCAGGCTAGTGTAAGAGGCAAAGAAACTCCTCAAGGATAAATACTCCCTGTTCAGCTATGAGCCCTACACTCTCATACCTACTCTATCAAGCCTGCAAACTCTTCTCAGATAAAACCGTTTAGATTTGGTAGTGAATTTCAGTATTTTACTTAAGTCTTCCATAAGTTCTTTCATGGAAACACTGTGCTTTATAACAAACTAGGGGTCCCGAGCACAAAATTCGTGCACTGGGCAGGGGGGGGGGGGAGAGGGGGGCTTCATCAGCCCAGCCTGCCCCCTCTCACATATTGGGAGCCTCAGGGGGTGTCCTACTGATGGCTTAGGCCCGCTCCCTGATCCTGTTGTGGAGTGGGCCTAAGCCACAGTCTGGCCTCCCTTTGTGGGAGGCAACCAGACTAATCAGGGGAAGCCACCAGCCCCATCACCCCACTGCTGCAGCCACTGCCAGTTACCACAGCCACCACGGTGTTTTCATCAACATGGACTCCAGTCCCTTCACCATGAAGAAACGACAACTTTCTTTAGGCATTTTCAAGATGTGTCTTTCATAGGATATGACCTTTCTTTCTTTCTTTCTTTCTTTCTTTCTTTCTTTCTTTCTTTCTTTCTTTCTTTCTTTCTTTCTTTTTCTTTCTTCTTTCTTTTTTATATCCTCACCTGAAGATATGTTTCCATTGATTTTTAGAGAATGTGGAAGAGAAGAGAAAAACAGAGAGAAACATCAAAGTGAGAGGAACACTTTGATTGGTTGCCTCCTGCATATGCCCTGACCTGGCCCCGGCCAGGGAGGAGCCTGCAACTTAGGTACACGCCCTTGGTCAGAATTGAACCCAGACCTGCAGTTAGCAGGCTGAGGCATTATGCACTGAGCCAAACTGGCTAGGGCAGGATATGACATTTCTTAGCCCTCCAGCAGTGGACCTTCATTTTTTTTTCTCCAGGAGTGTGGTGGAAAAACCCTAGATTGCCTTTTTGGATTCTTATTACCCAAGTTACTGAGAATATTACCAGTGACATACAGGGAGCTTAGCCAATGAGTAGTAAGAAAAGGCATTTCCTCTGTAGTTCACTCTGATCACCGGCTCCACCCCTGCCTCTCCAATCCCAACTCCACCCCTGCCCAGGCCTCTAACCTCTGGCTGAGGATGCAAGCTGGGCAGGGGACCCCTAAGCTCCCCAATCTCTGGCTTCACAGAGCCCAGGTCTCTGCGATCACCAGCTCTGATCTTGCCCCCTGCCATCGCCAGCTCTGCCCTTGCCCCACTGGCAGCCTCTGGCCAAGGCTGCAGGCCTGGGCAAGGGCCCCCCAGACCCCTGTTTTGTCAACTCTACCAATGCCCAGACCCCTGTGATCACAAGCTCTGCCCCTGCCCCTCTGATCTCTGGCTCTTCTGAGCCCAGGCCCCTGAGATCTCCAGCCTGCCCCCTGCCCAGGCCTGAGGCCTCTGGTGAATGCCTCTGGCCTGGGCAGGAGAACCCCAGCCCACTCTGATCACCTGTTCTGCCCCTCAGGGCCCCCGCCTACCCTGCCACCTGCCTGGCTAACAGGCCTGATCATTTCACTGGCAGTGCTGAGCCGGACTGGGCGCCTCCATCTTGTGTCCATGGGGGCAGCCATCTTGTGGCTATGGGAGTGGCCATATTTGTCATGGAGTGACACCTAATTTGCATATTACTCTTATTAGATGGGATTGTTACAATTACTTTACAAGATTTCAACCTCGATATCTTTTTTGATTTTTATTTATTTATTAAAGTATTACATATTTGTCCTTATCCCCCCATCCCCACACCCCCTCCACTCATGCCCTTACCTCCCTGGTGTCTGTGTCCATTGGTTAGGCTTATGTGCAATCACACAAGTCCTTTGGTTGATCTCTCCCCCTTCCCCCCACCCTCCCCTACCTTCCCTCTGTGCTTTGATGGTCTGATCAATGCTTCGCTGTCTCTGGATCTGTTTTTGTTCATCAATTTATATTGTTCATTATATCCCACAAATGAGTGAGATCATGTGATATTTATCTTTCTCTGAACTGGCTTATTTCACTTAGCATAATGCTCTCCAGTTCCATCCATGCTGTTGCAAATGGTAAGAACTCCTTCTTTTTATAGCAGCATAGTATTCCATTGTGTAGATGTAGCACACAGTTTTTTAATCCATTCATCCGCTGATGGACACTTAGGCTGTTTCCAAATCTTAGCTACGGTGAATTGTGCTGCTATGAACATGGGGGTGCATACATCCTTTCTGATTGGTGTTTCTGGTTTCTTGGGATATAATCCTAGAAGTGGGATTACTGGGTCAAATGGGAGTTCCATTATTAGTTTTTTGAGGAAACTCCATGCTGTTTTCCACAGTGGCTGCACCAGTCTGCATTCTCACCATCAGTACACAAGGGTGAGTTCCTTTTTCTCCACATCCTGGAAAGCACTTGTCTTTGGTTGGTTTGTTGATGATAGCCCTTCTGACAGGTGTGAGCTGGTACCTCGTTGTCATTATGATTTACATCTCTCAGATGTTTGAGAATGTTTTCATATGTCTTTTGGCCTTCCTATGTCCTCTTTCGAAAAATATTGGTTTAGGTTCATTGCCCTTAGTATTTTATTTTTCATTTATTCATTTTTAAATATATTTGTATTAATGTCAGAGAGGAAGGAAGGTGTAGGGAGAGATAGAAACAATGAGAGAGAAGCATTGACTGTCTGCCTCTTGCATGCATCCTACTGGGGATCGAGCCTGCAACCTAGGCATGTGCCATTGACCAGAATTCAACTCGGGACCCTTCAGTCCGTAGGCTGATGCTCCATCTACTGAGCCAAGCCTGCTTGGGCTAAACCTCGATATCTAAAACAGCACACCCACAAGTATCAATTAATTGTGGGCATATTATAAAACCTTGAAATATGTAGGCATTGAATTTATGAAGTTAAATATCAACATATATTAAATACTATTTATCACCAAAGAGGAGATATGTACTCCATGTATTAGAAATATACAATCTCTTTATCTAGTTGGAGAAACATAATTAATGCATGAAAAAAACTTTATTTTATGAAATATACATATACCCTCATAAAAGTAAGATACATTAATCTCTTTTTTACTGTTATTCATGTTTCCTCCAATTCTGGGGTAAGTTATATTTTCCTTTACAACATTTTGGACTTTATTGCCAAATTCTGCCGCACCAGTGTCTTACTAAAGCATTTAGTGTATGTACCATTTCCTGCTTTCCAGGTTTGATCAGCATGATCTCATCAGTCAGTGTGAAGTTCTGTGATCTACTAGTTCCCAAGGCTGCCACGAACCAAGTGCCATACACTTGGTGGCTTAACACAATAGGAATGTATTCTTTCCCAGTTCTGACAGCTAAAAGTCAAGGTTTCAGCGGGGCTTTTCCCCTCTATATGCTCTGAAGAAGAATCTGTTCTCTACAGCTCTTCTAGCTTCAGGTGAGGATGGGCAATCCTCAGCATTCCTTGGCTGGTTAGTGCATCCAAACTCGCCCCCTCACGTTACATGTTCTGTCTGTGTCTGTCCTCACATGCCATGGTGGTCCTCTTATAAAGACACCAGTATTACTAAATCAGGGGCCACCAGACTTCACTGTGACCTCATCTTAAGTAATTGCAATGGCCATGTGCCTCTTTCCAGTGAAGGTAACTTTCTGAAGTACGGGGAGGTAGGACTTCCACATACCTTTTTGGAAAGACACAATTCAACCTGTAACAGACATATATTCAGATATATCCACGTAATATTATGTCAGAGAGCAGGAATTCTGGTGAAACATTAAGTGAGCCATTGAAGTTACCATGTTGATCCTACCAATTGAACACAATGTCTTCTGATCCTGCTTAATAATTGGCTTTTAAAATTACGTTTGCTAAATGGATGGATAAATAAATTTGCTCCAATAACTCATTCACCTCCTCATTTAATTTTATGTTAATGCTTTGATCATTGTCAAGGATCTTTGGCTTTTTTGCCTTTGAACAAAATGAATTCACAGCAAAAGTTGGAGTAAGATAAGTGCACACATTTGTTGCAGAGAGAGGAATCTCTTCATCTAGGAAGCAGAGTACTACTAATCATTTATTTCAAATTTTTCTTCATTCTTGTAATCAACAGATAGTCATACTACAGTCATTGTGATGCTACAGTCATTGGGCTGCCCATGGACAATATAAAGGTAGCTATTATGCTCATGGAAAGTATTGTTGGTTAACTTTGTTATCTGGGTTAGTTTTAACCGTCCTGTAAGTTGTGTCTTTCACAGCCCTAATCTCTACCTTATTACTGATAATTTAGTTTAATTGTCCTCTATACTCTGTGAAAATCAAACAATTGAGTATAACCATCCAGATCATGTGCATTAAATGCAGGAGAATGTTTACATTTCTCCCAGTGGTATTCATCATGAGGCATATTTTCTATTCTTAACTTTTATCTACTTACTTATTTTTCAATAAACTCAATGACTCCGTGTCTCACTTGGGCTTTGAAACTTAAAGTTACATGTAGGAAAAACTTGCTTATATATTATATGATAATGACATTCGAGATTTCTAAGTGCAGAACACTGGCTCACAGCTCACCTAAACGTTAAGTAATATCTATGGATTTCGGCTGATAAAACTTCGCAGTGTCTCTTGGAAAATAACATTGAGAACAAAATCTTACCAGAAGCCCTAAAGTACAAATCTGTACAATTTGTCAGATGTAACAGGTTAATTCTGGAGTTAGTACTCCCTTGTGGAATGGTAGCGTTTTAGCATGTTAAAGAGAAAACGCATTTAATGATCACAGGAGAAAATGTAATTACAAAGGCAAGCTCATTTGCACTCCCTTTTCATTGTCTGGTTTAGCTGGAAAACTGGAGTAAACATCTGTGAATGTAGTGCAATGGGAAGAATATGAGAGAATAATACTTCCAGGTTAAATGATTCCAGCACCATCTCACTAGTCAGGAGTAGTGTGGATGCAAAATTTCAAGTGGTGAGCACTTCTGTTGTGTTTTTCATGGGTCATCTGAACGAAATCTGAAACGCCGATCCTGTTAGAATGAGCCAGTTTAACCGTATTCATAATCTCCAACATTTTCTTTTCACCCTGAGTTTTCTTATTGTTGACTATACCAGGATTTTGTTGCTAAGTAAATATTTTCTGAATGAAACATTTACATATAGCTAGACTAAAGCATTTATTAACTAGGCCATTAAGTTTTGATCAATCTGAACTAATATGTGACATAAACAAGCCATGTCCAAATACAAAGGCATAGACCAGCGTTTTGGAAAATGACTACGACTTATTTTTGTTATTTGTGCTTCTATGAAGAAAATAAATTAAAATAAATCTCTTCCACGTATAACAAAGTCACAGGGGACTCTGTCTGGAATATGTATGGATATTTGCCCCAGAAAAATATAAAGATCAAAACCTGAATTTGGAACACTGAGCCAAAAACAGCTGATCTATGCAGCTTACAGCTATGTTTAGATGACAGATGCAAAATATTTTAGAAGTGAAAACTGTAGAGCAGTAATGGGGAGGGTGTAGGAGGGAGACATTGGGTAGGTAAGAGGCCAAAAATATTGAAAATTTCTTCTAGTGAAAAACATAAGCATTTACTGTATTAAAACAGCCGAGATAATTTGGAAGCTTTTAATTTTATATGGTGAAAATTTAAGCTAGAAAAATAATTTTGAGTGAGATCTCAAACTTGTGGAGTCATAGACATAACCTTGATGAATTAAGAAGCTATATCTTGAACAATTTGAAAAGAAATATTTCATATTTTATCAAATTAAGAAATTTTAAATTCTTAGCCAGTTTAAGAAAATTCCATGATCCAATTACTGCTATTTATTATTTGGGGTATGTTTACTTAATAAATACCATGAAAGGATTAGAACTCTTAATTTGCAAATAATAATATAATGTTCTTTAAATTAAAAGTTCCTTGGCATTGTAGTCTTTAGGTCATATGGGTAACTGTTTTGAATTGCATAGCTATTTGGAATTTACTGCATATAATTATAAGGCAAATATCTTGAAAGGTAGTGAAGGGGAAAAAAATAAATAAAGCTAAAAGGTAGCAGCTAAAGTCTGGTAGTTACACCTCAGATTACAAAAAAGAATATAAATTTAACCATAACTAATACTTACTCCTAACACACATACTTTTTTACACCACTTCTCAATGTATAACCAAGGACTAAGGTGTTCATAAATGTTATATTAGGAAGCTTTTACTTTATAATGCAAACCATGACTGTGACCCAAAGCAAGAATACACATTACTTTTCTGTTGGATATTCTGTTACTTTCATTCCCTTTGATGCTTTTTCTTCACTTTCAGGAAAGGAGCAGAGGGAGTTCAGGATTGTGGCCTGCTCCCCTGTTGTCCTACATCTGCAGTCACTGAAAAAGAGATGAAACCTCAACTACTCACTAGTGCACACATACACGCAACCACTAACTTTCATCAGTAACTTTTCTTCTTTATGAAAGTTTCTGTCAGAGAGCAGTGCACCTTATTATGCAGTCCATTCAGCTCCACTCACCATGGTCTGGTGTGAATGAGGGCTTGTGGAATATTCCACAAAAGGATTCTTCATCTGTAAGATCCTCATATAGCATTTTCCTCCCTTTACAATGTTGAGAAGTTGAACCAAATGAGTCTCCACGGACCTACAATAATTGGCAGATCATATCAGTTTCTATGGCCCCGATGATCTCCTTAGTTATTTTGCTTTACTAATAGAAACAGCATGGAGTTGAGTCAGCATCTACATGATCTAAATACATGGGCCCAAGTATTTGTCATCATTGTTCTTCCAAAGAACAATGAGGAAAAAATAACTCTTATAAATTATATTTATTTTCTGTTTTTTTTTCTATAATGCATATTGAATTTTTCCTAAAAGCGTTATGTATAAAAATTCAAAATATCACTATTTTATAGTCAGATCCATTTCTTTTGACCTCATAAATTTAAGTTTTTTTTCTTAAGTCAATTAATGAAACAAAATAAAATAACAAACACAACAACAGATAGATTCAAGTAAACTGGAGAGATATATATCAGCTTTCTTACTCTGAAAAGGAATCACTATTAACGTATGATGAAAGTTATTAATTAAAATCATGCTGGGAAATATTTTCCATCAGAGATTGAAATAAAAATATAATGTAAGCCATTCACTTTTTTATTTAAAATATGAAGTTCAGAAAGACTAGTTGAATAACCAAAAGAAATGTTGATCTAGCCTAGAATTTCTCTTTATAACTAAAATGTTCTTCCTTTTAGATGTTTTGTATGTTTCATAGTTGTAAAAATGCATTAACTGAACAACTCTACAAATATTTATTAAGTGACTTCTATATGATAAGTACTCTTCTACACAATGAGGATACAATAAAAAAGAATAACAACCAGACACAATCCTTAAACTTAAGACTTTAAAATATAGGGATTGACATAAATTAATAAACAACTATATTGTAAAATGATAGCTAAGTACTATGAAAATAAAATAAAAATAAAATATAGTAGAAACAGCAACAACAGATTCTAGTTAACATACCCTTCTGAAAGATGACAACTGAATAATGTGAAAATGCATGCCTATGTCTGTGGGAAGAGGCTGCCAGGAGGAGAGAACATGATGATGAAGGTCCTGAGTAGGAGAGGACCTGGAATGCTGAAAAAAATCACAATTAGATCAAGATGGCTAAGGGAGAAAGGGAGACAAAAGAGTAACAAATGACACCTGGTTTTAGAGACCTTGGTGAGGAATTAATATTGTAATGTATGCATATTGATAAACTATTTGTAGTGGAATACTGGGGAAATGCTATAATCATATCTGTATTTTAAAAGGATAACTCATAACTCTGTGAATACACTGTAGTGAAGTAAAAGTGAAAGTAGAAAGCAGTTGGCATTGTGGGAGTCCAGGTAAGACAACATAGTGGCTTGACCAAGATTGATAATTTTGGAATTGGTAAGTGGATAGTTGAAGTTATAGTTGTAAATTATTTTCATTTTATCGAGATGAAATTAACAAAATGTAAAATTAACTATTTTAATTGAACAATTCAGTTGTATTAAGTGCCTTCACAATGTTATGAAACTAGCACCTCTATATAGACATTCTCATGACCTTGAAAAGAAATCCTGTACCCATTCAGCAGGAGCTCTCAATTCTCCCCTCTACCCACCTCCCACCCACATGCCAGACCCTGGCAAGCAGCCTCCGGTCTGTATTCTATCTCTATGGTTTCACATATCCATACTTAATATAGATACAGTAGGTGACCTTTCATGTATGATTACTTCCACTGAGTATAATGATGTCAAAGTTCATTTATATTTTAGCATGTATCAGTACTTTTTTCTTTTTTCAAGTTCATCTTCACTTGAGGATACTTTTCCATTGATGTTTAGAGAGTGGAAGGGAGAGGGAGAGACAGAGAGACAGACAGTGATATGAGAGAGACTCGTTGATCCGTTGCCTCCTGCGTGCATACCAACCAGGGCCAGGGAACTGCAACCCAGACACTTGCCCTTCAATCTACAGGCCAATACTCTACCCACCTGGCCATGCCTTCTAGGACAATACTTGCTTCCTTTTAGTAGCTGTATAATATTTCATTGTCTTAATATACCACCATACTCTGGTGATCTATTAATAAACATTTCAGAGGTTTCCACTGTTTGTTTATTGTGAATCATGCTTCAGTGAATGTGCATGACCTCTACATGAACTTAGTAGTTTGAGTATCTGTTGTATACATACCTAGAAGTAGATCATGGGGATAATATGATAATTCTATCTGGGGAAATAACAAATTGTTTTCCTAATGGATATAGGCATTTCACATTGCAATAACAGAAGTATGAGGTTCCTAGTTTTGCCATGTCCTTGCCACATTTGTTATTTTTTGGAGTTTTCATTTTTTGATTTACTTTTCCTCTTGTTTATAGCCATCCTAGCAGGTGTGCAGTGATACTTGTGGGTTTTGATTTGCATTTTCCTAATGAATAATGATGTTGATCATGTTTTTATGAGCTTGTTGAAGATTTGTGTATTTTCGTGGTTATAAGGCTATTCAAGACCTTATTCCACTTGCAAGCACAAATTTTTAATTTTGATGAGTCTAGTTTACCCATATTTTTCTTTTGTTGTTTGTTATTTTGGTATCATGTCTCAGAATCCATTGCCAAATTCAAAGTCATGATTTTAGTTATACTTAGATGGTTTACTCATTTTGAGTTAGTTTTTTTCATATGATATAAAGTAGTAGGGACACAACTTCATTTTTATTTTATTTTGCATGTAGATGTATACCGGCCCCAGCAGCATACTTTGAAGGGACTACTCTTTCCTCATTGAATGGTCTTAGAACCCTTATTTGAATCATTTGATTATATATGAGGATTTGTTTCCAGGCTTTCTATTCTCTATTGGTTAGTATGATTGTCTTTATGACAATCTATACTCTTTTAATTACTATATATCTGTCATAAATTTTTCAATAAGAAAGATTAATCATGCAACTTTGTTCTGCCTTTTCAATGAATGATATTGTGCAGTTGCTCCTAATAGTGTGTGGTTATGTTTGTGTCAATTATAGTTTGTACCTTATATATAGAAAACCCTCTCTCTCTCTCTCTCTCTCTCTCTCTCTCTTTCTCTCTCTCTATATAATATATATTTTAATATATTTTATTGATATTTTACAGAGAGGAAGGGAGAGGCATAGAGAGTCAAAAACATTGATGAGGGAGAAACATCATGTAGATACCTACAGGGCCAACTCAAATTAGACTGTTAGATGTTAAAACATCACAGTTCAGTAAGATGTTTGGAGGATACCTTCATCATCATCTCCATAAATCCAGAGGGCATAGAATGAGTGGCAGGTGCCTGTGAAAAAAAGACTTTTAAATTCAGCAGAAGTGATTTTCCTTGTATGCCACATTTTTTCATTGAAAATGTTATTTAACATTAACTCATTGTGACCCATCCATTTTTATTTTAAAAAATGCTATTTAACATTAACTCATTGTGACCCCTAATCACAGTTATTTCCTATTAATAAAAGAGGCTTTCCAACTGTTAATGTATCTGTAACTTTAATGAACTATAATTCTCACATAACCATTTGCTGTAATTTCTAAGTGGTATGTTGAGTATAAAAATGTGGTTTTATCTGAAACTTTCAGTCATAACACTTCTTAACATCCACATATGAATGCGGTTTAAAGTTGTTTACTATATAAGTAAATGCTTCTTAGAAATACTTCAAAAGGGAATTCATAATTCTTAGAATATCATATAATTTATATTATCTGTATCTTTTTTCCAATTAACATCATATGCAAGCAACATTTTAATAATATGTACTTCTCTAATTCTTTTTCTTTTTTGGTGCCTACATCATACTTCATATTATAAGTGTATCAGGGAGTAGTTAAACAATACATATCTTTGGGCACTTTAGTTAATTCTAGCTGAAAATTAAGAATTTTATTTTTTAGTATGATAACACTATGGCTATCTTAACATCTACATTTGTTCACTTGTCCAATTGATCTCAAGAAAAATTCATTAAGTGAAGAATTAGTAAGTCAACAGCATACTTACATTTCATGCTTTTAATAAACACTGGCAAAATACCTTCTGTAAAGATCTTTTAAATCCCTGCTTACATTAGTAATTAATTTGAGAAAGAATTTTAACATCTTTATAAGTATGGACTTTTTAAAAATATTTGAGCAAAATTCTAGTTAATTTTAATTTCCACTTTCAGATCACTTGTGAAGTGCAACAACTTGTGTTTATCAGTTATTTATATTTCTTTGTGCAATGACCAAGATGAATTGCTTTTTGATTCCCCTGATGAACTTTTTAAGTCCTATTTTTGTAATAGTTCTTTATCAAAGGAGGTAGCTCTGTTTCTCTGAGGTGTGACAAGTTATTTCCCCCTTTGGTGTTTATATTAATTTTGTACCTGAAAACAAATGTGTGTGTGTGTGTGTATGTGTGTGTATTCATTTTCCTCAAATCTAGTAACACTTTAGAATATTGGTTATGGTTAATGAATATTAGTCACAGTTGATGAATGTTGTCATGGTTGATGAATGATTTTTAAACAAGATAATATAAAGCTTCACCTATATTCTTGTGGTAATCTTTAGTTTATTTTCTTTATAAGACTAGAGGCCCGGTGCACAAAATTCATGCACAGTAAGGGGGATAGAAGGGGACCCCTCAGCCTGACCTGCATGCTCTCTAATCCGGGACCCCTTGGGGAATGTCCGAGTGCCAGTTTGTGTCCACACTTTTAACAGATGACAGCTCCATTGTCGTTTCTATTTTTTCATGCTTAAACCCATTGGAATTAGTAAGTATTCAAAGTGTGTATACATTTTTGGGGCGACACCCTGTATATCTCCAGTCAGCGGTGAAAGGAACCGATGGCAGATTTGGAACCCCCAGACAGGGAACCTCGCTCACTCCCCACATGTCTCCCCACTCCACTTTCCACCTTTGTGGGCAGCAGGAGAATCAATGTTTTCTCCTCATTAACTCAGAAAAGCATGTCTTGTCACCGGCTGCCCGGCAGCAGTGCTCTAGGCCCCAAGTGAGCAAGGCTTAGTGAGGGCAGCCTGCACTCATGGGTGCTGGCACCTAAAGTGCACATTCCTCCTCTGCAGTCGCCCCGACTATCCCACCATTTCACTGAGAGGACAGAACTCCTTGACTCCTCTGGGTTTCTGATATTGAACGTTGACCGAAGGCACCTCAGCGCCTGCATTAGGTCCACAGAGGTAATCTTGTTGCTGCACTGGCCTCCGTGGGAACAGGGCATCACCACTCTGCCCTCTCACTGTCATCTTACAGGCACCCACCCTCAGCACCCAGAACACCCAGACACTCTCCAAAGGACGTGAGCGTGTCAGAGGGCATGTGTGCGTGTCCTATGGGGGATGTAAGAATGCTGGGGATGATGGAATTGCGGTGGAGGGGGTGAGGGGGTGGGGGGTGGGGGTGAGGAGAACTTTGAGCTAGGGTCAGGGACTGATGCAGGCGCCCATGGGTGACATGAGCAGGATGTTCACAAGCCACAGAGAGGAGAGGATGTGCGCACCAGAGGCCGGTGGCTTTGCAGATTCACAAACCCCCATGGCGTGGCCAGGAGGACGTCAATCTGGCCCACCACAATGGCTGTCCCTGCGATCATGCACCTTCTGGGCCAGGAGGCAGGCTTGTACAGCCACTGCTCGGTGCTACTTCAGCTCAGCCCACAGGCTCTGCTTGGCACGCTCATGGCTACCACAGCCACCATGTGGGGAGTATAGGCTACCCTCCGCTGGTCCACCTCCCCTGCCCAGAGACTCTCCATGTGTGCTGCTCACTGGCCCCAAGTGGCCTGGGCAAAGCGGGAAGCCTGTGCGCACTGCCCACTGGCCCAGAGCAAGATGCCCACCTGCCCAGAGCTGCTCCCCAGAGGCTCTGTGCCTCCACCTCTGTGCACTGCCCATAGGCCATCCATGAGTGACCCTCAATTTGCATATTCCTTCCTTATTGTCTGTGGGTGCTTCCATCTTTGTCACAGAGTTATGGATAATTTACATATTACTCTTTCATTAGATAAGATAGCTGACACATCAGAAGTTATTTGGGGATCTTGAACTAAGTCATCTAATATTCTTTTTTCACCAAATTTAAAATTAATACTCCAAAATAATTTCTTGGGGGGATGTATCCCATTGTTTCTCAACCTATATAAAAATACAACCTTTTTCTTATATGAAGTTCTCATATAAGATATGTTCCATTTTGGGCCTCTCTATTCTGCATCACTGATTTGTTTGTATCTTAATTTTTTAAAAACATATGTTTTTATTGATTTCAGAAAAAGGAGAGAGAAACATTGATCCACTGCCTCTTGCATGCCCCCTACTGGAGATCAAGCCAGCAAAGTGTGGAACTCAACCAATTGAGCCACACTGGCTGGGCTGTTTGTACCTTAATTTAAGAGCGTCACAGTAATGAGTTAAATAGCATTAGGAATGTGTGGCAATTTACATGACTCTCCTTTCCTATACTTATGTGTGTGTGTGTGACATCACATAGATATATTCTTCTGAATTGATTCTTTTATCATATTTAAAAGAAGTCCCATGAGGATTTGATAAAAGTACATGGCACATGAAAGTTATAGATCAATTAAAGAAATATTTGTAGATTACAATTAATTTATATGCCTTGTGCTTTTTGTTCTGATTATTAGGTATTATGTTGCTTCAATTACAATTTCTTATTAGTCATTTTTTGAATATGAAAAACTACAGAATTTTCCTTTACTTTAAGCATCCATCTGCCATATTACCATCAACAGTGTATTGGATAACTTTTTTATAATTTAAAGAGAAGATAATTTGTAAAGTATGTTGTCTATTTTCATCAGAAAAATTCTCAAAATGTATCTTTTTTAAAAATAGATTTTTAATGATGTCATAGAGGGAGGGAGAGGAAAAAGAGATAGAAACATCAACGATGGGAGATAATCATTGACCAACTGCCTCCTGCATGCCCAAGCCAGCAACCGTGAGGTCGTGGTTTAAAGGTTGATGCTCAACCACTGAGCCACACCTGGTCAAGCTCAAAATGTATCTTATACCCATGTTTATGTTTCTCCCATTTAATGTCACCTAACTTTTTATCCTATCTAATAAAAGAGTAATATGCAAATTGACCATCACAAGATGGCTTCTCCCATGTGATCAAAGATGGCCAGCAAGGGAGGGAAGTTAGGGGGTGGGGGACTAAACCTGCAGGGGAGGACAGTTGGGGGTGGTAACCAGGCCTGCAGGGGAGGACAGTTGGGAGGGACCCAGGCCTGCAGGGAAGGGCAGTTGTGGGGGACCCAGTCCTGTAGGGGAGGGCAGTTGGGGGGAACCATTCTGGAAGGGGGAGGCAGTTAGGGGCAATCAGGCTGGTACAGGAGCAGTTAGGTGTTGATCAGGCTGTCAGGGGAGTGGTTAGGGGCAATCGGCAGGTGAGAGGTTTGAAGCCAGCATTCCTGGATTGTGAAAGGGATGTCTGACTGCCCATATAGGCCCGATCCTACGGTGGATCCCACGGTGAAATCGGGCCTAAATGGGCAGTCAGACATCCCTCAAGGGGTCCCAGATTGGAAAGGGTACAGGTTGGTCTGAGGGACACCACCACCACCACCTCCCACCCCTACTCCATGCATGAATTTCGTGCACCGGGCCTCTAGTGTTTTATAATCCTGTATTCTTATTTGAGTTTGCACTTTCCAATATAACATACTATGTCTATGTCTCTCACATTTCCTTGACATTTCTTACTCTTTCTTGTCACAGATTCCTCTTGTTGGCTTCCACATTATTTCTGTTCTCCTCAGAGATTCTTTATTATTTAAGCCATGAAACTATTTATGCCATACAATGAAAACACTTATTGTGAATAAATTATAGTAAATTGATGAATGCCAGCCTCAACACTAATAACATATGAAAAAATTAAAATCCCTTGTTACTGTCAACTGAATGAAATAAATTATCTCTGTCTTAGGAAAAATGATGCAATTTCAAAAACGCAGCTGGAAACCAAGAATTTCTTTCTGAATATCAAATATCAAAAAAGATTTGTTGAGACAATATCAATATTAAACTCAATTTTCATAGTTATTAAAATGTGCTGCATTCTTCATTAGCCAAAAAATGATCTTCTCAAATCATAAAAAGAACGCAGAATTAAAAGCTTTTCCATAGCAATTCAATAAAAGCCGATTAATTTCTGAGGTAAAATAAAACACTTACCTTTGCCAATATTCAGTGTAATACTCAATTTCAGATTTTTTTTTGCCCTAAAGGATACAGTTTTACTCAGGCTGTTTATTATATAAAACTGTTAATGTAATAATTATAGTTTATTAGATTCTAAAAACTATACAAAGATAGATATTTATTTATTATGTTTAAAATGGATGGCACTAGGGAAGAATAAAGATGTAATATATTAAATCTATATCAGAAATGGTGAAAAAATATACTATACCTGTAAACTACAGATGATTGATTATAAAATTATAAAAGATATAGTACAAAGATAAAATATGTTATTATATTATACTAGAGGCTCTGAGCACAAAAATTTGTGCACTCAGGGGGCTCCTTCAGCCCAGTCTGTGCCCTCTCACAGTCTGGGACCCCTCAGGGGATGTCCACCTGCTGGCTTAGGCCCACTCCCCAGGGAATCAGGCCTAAGTTAATGGTCACACACTCCTCTTGCAGCCCAGGAGCCCTCGGGGGATGTCCACTTGCCAGTGGGGAGCAGGCCTAAGCTTCAGTTGGACATCCTTAGTCCTGCTGAGGAGGCAGGAGAGGCTCCTGCCATCACCTCCGTGCTGGCAGCTGGCAGCCTGGTTCATGGCTGAGCAGAACTCCCCCTGTTGGAGTGCACTGACCACCAGGGGCTTCTCCTACATTGAGTGTCTGCCTTCTGGTGGTTAGTGTGTGTCATAGTGACCAGTCATTCCCAGTTCTGCTGTTAGGGTCAGTTTGTGTATTACCCTTTCATTATATAGGATAGAGGCCTGGTGCACAGGTGGGGGCCAGATGGTTTTCCCTGAAAGGTGTTCCGGATCAGGGTAGGGGTCCCACTGGTTGTCTGGCCAGCCTGGGTGAGGGGCTGAGGGCCATTTTCAGGCTGGTCACACACCCTGCAGCCCAAGCTCCCAGCCTCTCCTTTTTTTCTTTCTTTCTTTCTTTCTTTTTTTTTTTTTTTATGTTTTCTGGGATTTATTTATCTTCTATAATTGAAACTTTGTAGCCTTGAGTGTAGCTGAGTGCTGGCCAGGGCAGGTGGGTAGCATGGCTTCCTCCATCACCAGGGGCAACCCAAGCCTCCTGCTTGCTCCAGCTCCATGGCTGCCGCCATCTTAGTTGGGTTAATTTATATACTCACTGCTGATTGGCTGATGGGTGTGGCTTGTGGGTTTGGCTTCAGCATGACAGTGGGATGGTTAATTTGCATGTTTCTCTTTTATTATATAGGATTAGTGGCCTGGTGCATGAAATTCATGCACAGGGGTAGGTCCCTCAGCCTCGCCTGCATCTTCTCCAATCTGAGACATCCCTCTCACAATCTGGCCCCACTGGCTCCTAACTACTAGCCAGCCTGCCTGGCTGATTGCCCCCTAACCACCTCTGCCTGCTGGCCTGATCACCCCCACTGCCCTCCCCTGCCAGTCTGACCTTGCTCCCTAACTGTTTGCTCCCCTGCCAGCCTGATCACCCCTAATTGCCTCTGCCTCATCCCTCGCCACCGTGGCTTTGTCTGGAAGGAAGTCAGATGTACAGAAGATGTCTAGTGGACCTAGTCTAATTAGCATATTACCCTTTTATTAGTATTTATATATGCATATATACTAATTAGTATATATTAATTAGTATATATACATACACACACACACGTATATATATTCACACATATATTTGGTCTTGTATCTTCCTACTTTTTTAGAAATATATTTTTATTGATTTCAAAGAGGAAGGGAGAAGAAGAGAGAGAGATAGAAACATCAATGATGAGAATCATTGGTCATCTACCTCCTTCATGCCACATACTGGGGATTGAACCCACAACTCAGGCATGTGCCCTGACTGGAAATCAAAGCATGACCTCCTGCTACACAGGCTGATGCTCAACCACAGAGCCTCTCCAGTCAGGCTCTTCCTGCATTTATTAAATTTATTTTAATTGTTTTCTGTTAATCCTTGCACTTGTATTTTTCATTGACTTAATGATGTGTAGGCATTTGTTTTACATTGTTGATATAAAGTCTTTGTAAGTTTGGCATATTGAAAATACCTTTCCGTGCTCTATAATTTGACTTTTCACTTTCCTAAAGTTGTGATGTACAAAAGCTTTTATCTAATAGTTAAATATGTGACACTTTATGTAGCATAAAGTCTTGGAGTCATTTGAAACTAACATACTGCTATGGAGATTCTTTGGAAAAAATGAAATTTCAGATTTCTTACTAAAAGTTTTTCATAATTTCCATGGCCTGTGGAGGAAAGCATACACAGTAGCAATACTTTTAAAATTTTACTGTTAAAACAGTTTACTTCTCATTCTGAAGGGTGTTGATGATGAAGCATTTGCCTGTGAGGGCTTGACAAAGCAGTCTGTCTCTGTGGGAATCTTCCTCAGGACTACTTAGAAGTGTGATCCCTGAAGATGTCTCTATTTTACAAACCCTCCAGTGGGCCTAAGTGTTAGGCCTAGATTCCTAGATCAATTCCAATGAGGATAGTACAACAATACTCACTAAAATATCTTTTGCAGTTGAAACTTAATACAGAATATTTATTCATTTCTCTTCATAAAGCCTGCAATAAATGACATAGGTACAATAAAAATTTGTTGTATCAAAATAAATGTGTAGTTTGAACACATTCCTATCTTGTTTAACCCACATGGATTTACTGTCACAAAGCCTGCAGGTAATATTGGAGATAGGATAACTGATGCTAAAAATATTAAGGTTACTTGCGAGTTAAAGCTTCAATTTCAAAGGATTAGGCCTGAATCAACACAATTTATATATTGTATAAACCGGAGATATTTGAATATCCAAGGATAAGAAAGAGGAAAATGCAGGTAATGACCATCCCCAGCCTGCCAAGCTAACTAACAGTGTTAGCTGATTAAACTTTTAACAACATCTCCTGTGCGAAAAAGGGCAAAATGACAACTTTGCCCATTGTCAAAGTTGGAACATAACCATTTCTAAACTGGTCATGTTCATCTTAGTCCATCATCCGTGGGGCAGAAATTAACTATTAAAATGCCTAGACAGATACTTTGTAAAGTATAATCCCACTAAGGTTATGTAATAGAAATTAAAGTATGGGTTGAAAAAACTATTAATTGGTACTAACAACAGTTGACTTAGATTGATTGCATGACCAAGTTTTCTGGGAACACACAATAAGAACAATATACCTGTAATAAAATGGACACAAACAGAAGATTATCTTACACGTTTATTTATACATTACTTCTCTTTCGAATTTATCAATAATTTTCACTTGAAATTGTATCATATTTCCCTGAGTTATTATCACATGCATAAAGTAGGCTCATCCATACTTCACTCACTATCTATCTTGCTTAGATGTATAAATTTTTTTATTCAGATATTTATTTTAGAAAGCAGCCTGTTAGAAAAATAAGAACTTCTTAAATAAACGGGAGGTCTGTGTTAAATTAAAGAATTTTTGCCTACAATGGAGAAATGCTCCCCATCATGTTCTGAGTAATAATACCATGTTATCATAGGACTTCTTATTTGGTCATTCTAGGGTAAGTTTCAACCATATGCTATGTCTTGCTTACTTCCTCGGTACTGTGTAAAGTTTAAATAAAAGTCGAGGAAATGACTTTTAATCAGGGGCCCCTACTTTAGTCCAAAACAACCTGTGACCAATCTTATTTCTGATGAACATATCAAAGCCCTTGCCGCACGCCCCGTCTTTTCAGAAAGCGTATGTAAAACAGGGCAGGCAAAGATAAACTTTAAAAGGATTCACTTGTCCTAACAGCCCATCTGTTCTCTGCTCCCCACAGAGCACATCTTTTTCCCGGGGTCCTTTCAGGTGCACTCTTACCTTACATAACACTCTCTTTATTGTAAGTTCATGCTGTGACCCTGTCAGAATTGCTACAGCAGGGGTGACCCCAGTAATGACCATCCCCAGCCTGCCAAGCTAACTTGGTCAGTGTTAGCTGATTAAACTTTTAACAACATCCCCTGTGCGATAAAGGGCAAAATGACAACTTTGCCCATCGTCAAGGTGTCTGTATAATAAACTAATTAGTAAACCACACAGTCTGTGCAGCTTTTAATGAGTGCTATCGGCTGGCCTCTGTAATAAAAACCCAGTCTGCCTCCTTTTGGGATTCAATTAAGGCACAGACTGTCATATGCTTGGTCTAGCTGATCAATGAATCCATTCCGACCTTTGCCGGAGCTGTTTGCAAGGTCAGTGGCAGTGGCGAAGAGAGCCAGCTTGGTAAAGGAGATGTACCCAACAGCGGCAGACAGGTTCCAAGTCCAGTTGTTAATATCCTTGTGGTCATTTGACATCAGCAGAAGTTTATCTCATTCAAAGGTTAGCTGAAAGAGAAGGCAGCAATGAAAAAAATATATTGGTATTGTGTATGTGTGTTTTGTTTTGTTTTCCCCCACAGAAAAGTCCCTTGTTATTAAAAAATGATCATTAGTCTGTTAACATCTACTTTTTACCTTGCGGTATCTCCTTTTTCTTCACCCAGTGGAATATACTATCCAACTTTTTTTCCTTCCAAATATGCCTATTGATTTAATTCTTTTCCAGATGTGAAAACAAATGTAAGCTTTATAATATGTAATCATGTGTTCTTTTTTTAATGATTCAAGATGTGCCTTTAGAAAAGGAACTTATTTAGAAAACAGGGTATTCCGTATTTAAGGTCCTTGATGTCAGAAAAAAAACTGTTTACAGTTAAATATTTTTAAATATTCTCTATTTTAGAGTATTGCAAGATTTTTCAAGTCTACATCTCAAACATTGCTTTATTTCCTAGTAACTTGAGAATCCTTATATTTACTTCTAGAAAATAATTATTCAAAAATTTAAAATAGCAATTTTTCTAATATTTAAATGATATTTTAATGTAAATATATTTATCTATTTTGGTAATAAGGTAAAGAGAAATAAAATAGTATGGACCGTGTATTCCAGACTTACTAGTTATGGTTTTTAGAGTAATCTAGAAAATCTATGAGAGTCCTCAATCTCTAATTTTATTGGGATCTGAGACTGAAATGTTTTGCAACAGGACTGTGGAAGAGAAACTCACTGATCTAGACAATGAATGTAGTTGACAACTCGGTAGCCAAAATTCAAAATAACACTGTTGTTGCATATGCATTGTGTAAGATGCCCTAGAGAATGTCATGATTTATACTTTGATATAAGATAAAATATAAAAATGCAATTTGGGAAACTGAAGATTTAAATATTTTTTTAAAAATCAGGATTTTATAGTTTATTATTTTCCACAATAGAGATATCTATGATCAAATTAGGTTGAAATTATATTCAAATTAATAAATTTTAAGTGGAATAATTTTAATGCATCTATATTTGCAAAAATATTGAGTATAATTAAAATTAAACAATCTGTACCTTTGGTACAATCTATGAATATTAAAAATAAATATAACATGATATTCATGTTATATATTTTTAGGTTTATACTTTTATAGTTTATACTAAAATATAATTATATGGCTATAGATCATGCAATTGCTAAAATGTTCATCACAGTGTTTATTTTAATAAGAAATGATTGTGTAAAAACTACATGCCCAACTATAGTAGACTAAATATGAGAAACAGTTTGTTCACTTACACTCAGAGAAAAGTATTATTATTCCAGTAAAAAGAGATGAAAAATATGATTCAGTTTGTATAGTATTTATTTTGTATTATATTTATACTAGGGGCCTGGTGCATAAAATTTATGCACTGGGAGGGGGGTTCCTCAGCCCAGCCTGCCCCCTCTCACATATTGGGAGCCCTCAGGGGATGTCCTACTGAAGCTTAGGCCCACTCCCTGCTCCCCATGGGAAGTGGGCCTAAGCCACAGTCTGGCCTCCCTTTGTGGGAGGCGACCAGGCTAATCAGGGGAAGCCACCAGCCCCATCACCCCACTGCTACAGCCACTGTCAGTCACCATAGTCACCAAGGTGTTTTCATTAACACAGACTCCAGTCCCTTCACCATGAAAAAATGACAACTTTCTTTAGGCATTTTCAAGATGTGTCTTTCATAGGATATGACATCTTTCTTTCTTTCTTTCTTTCTTTCTTTCTTTCTTTCTTTCTTTCTTTCTTTCTTTCTTTCTTTCTTTCTTTCTTTCTTTCTTTCTTTCTTTCTTCCTCACCTGAGGATATGTTTCCATTGATTTTTAGAGAATGTGGAAGAGAAGGGAAAGACAGAGAGAAATATCAAAGTGAGAGGAACACTTTGATTGGTTGCCTCTTGCATGAGCCCTGACCTGGGCCTTGGCCAGGGAGGAACCTGCAACCTAGGCACATGCCCTTGGTCAGAATTGAACCCAAACCCCACAGTCAGCAAGCTGGGGCATTATGCACTAAGCCAAACCGGCTAGGGCAGAATATGACATTTCTTAGCCCTCCAGCAGTGGACCTTCATTTTTTTTTCTCCAGGAGTGTGGTGGGAAAACCCTAGATGCCTTTTGAGATTCTTATTACCCAAGTTACTAAGAATATTACCAGTGGCATATAGGGAGCTTAGCCAACGAGTGGTAAGAAAAGGTGTTTCCTCTGTAGTTCACTCCCACCACTGGCTCTACCCCTCCCCTCCAATCCCAGCTCCACCGCTACCCAGGCCT